>APFE030860147.1:0-16127 GCA_000404065.3 Pinus taeda | reverse complement strand
GCCTCAAGGAGGACGTACTCCAGCACATCAGGGAGTGCGATGTTTGCCAGAGGAACAAGGGAGAGATGAGCCATCCCGCGGGATTATTGCAGCCTCTTCCCATTTTGGAGGGGAAATGGGAGAGTATTTCGATGGATTTCATCACAGGGTTGCCATGGTACATGGCAAGGATTGTATCTTTGTTGTCGTTGATCGACTGACAAAGTACGCACATTTTTTTGCCATATCCACACACTATACAGCAGCATAAGTGGCCGAGCTGTTCTTTAGAGAGATCTTCAGGCTACATGGTCTTCCTAAGACCATCGTCAGTGACAGGGACAACGTTTCATGGGCGGGTTTTGGCAGGAGCTTTTCCGGTTGGTGGGGACAGAGTTGACACTGAGTACCAGTTATCACCCACAGATGGACAGACAGACAGAAATAGTTAACAAGTGGTTGGAGAGCTACTTGCGTAACTATGTCAGTGGGTAGCAGCGAGCGTGGCTGAAGTGGCTACATCTGGGGGAGTATTGCTACAACACTACACATCACATGTCCATTGGTATGTCACCATTCTATGCCTTACATGAGTATCATCCTTTATCTTTTGCTAACGTGATGTTTGGTGATAGTAAGGCTCCTAGAGCCAAGATTTGGATCCAAGAGAATTAGGATATCCTCCGAGCTCTCAAGGATAACATGGCTACAGTGCAGAACTAGCAGAGGCTGTATGCCGATAGGGGTTGGGCGGAGAGACAGTTTGAGGTAGGGGACATGGTCTACCTACGGTTACAGCCATACCGACAGTCGTCACTGAAGCAGAAGGGGGTGAGAAGCTCAAGCCCGCTTTTATGGGCCATACAGGGTGACATGCCGGATTGGACAGGCTGCATATGAGTTGGAGCTGCCCCAAGGCAGCAAGATTCATAATGTATTTCATGTATCATGCCTGATGAAGGCATTGGGGCAGCAGGTGACGGTGACAGATGAGCTACCACCCATGGATGATGAGGGGCATTTGGTGTTGTAGCCAGAGGCTATTATTGATACCAGGGAGAGGTCGTTGCGGAGCAGGACGGTTCGGGAATTCTTGGTGAGGTGGAAGAATTTGCCGGATGAGGATGCCACTTGGGAGAGTGAGAAGATTTTGCAGCATCCATCACTTCAGTTGCTTGAGGACAAGCAACATTTTGCTAGGGGAGACTGTAATATTCCTAATTAGCCATGGCTAATTGGAATATTCGATTTTGTCCGATTTTTGCCTTCTATAGTTACTTGTAAATAAAAAGTGAGGACGGGGGACATAACTCACTTTTAGAATAAAAAGTCACTTCCTAGTAGCACGTTGTGACTTGAAGGGGGAACTAAGGGGGCCAAAGGGGGACACAGAAATGGGGCCCACGCAGACACATGGAGGGACTGCGCAAGAGGGAAGGAACACATGGTAAGAAGAGGATCATGTAGGAGAAGGGGAGCCCTAGGGATTGTGAGAGGTAGAGGCTATAAGATGGAGAGGAACCCCTTCATTTTGGATTCATTCAGTTATGTGCATTTTGAGCTAGTCATTTTGACTTCTGAGCACGCTGGTTGTTTAGCTAGTCTGCAGCACTGTTTAGTGCATCGAGTGTCTCCATTCGGAGATCTCACCCTTAACCCCGGGGGACTTCGAGTGCCTGCTCGGGCAAAGTATTTCCATCGGTATTTCAGCAGTAGTTTTATCAACATCTCAGCAGCAGTTTCATCAGCTTTTTGGAGGACTGCGCAGCACTTGGAGAGAGACACAGTTCTTTTTGGTTGTAGTGCTGGATTGGGGTTTTGCAGGTGGATTTATGCTGGGAGATTGAGCAGGGGCCTAGCTCTTGTCTCGTTGGAGGATTTTTGGCAGGGTTTCAGGCAGTGTTTTCGACAGAATATAGAGGGGTTTTCTTCAGTGGCAGTGCAGGGCATCGAGGAACTGCGCAAAACCCCAAGAGGGTGTTTTTCGAAGGTCGGCCATTCTAAGAAAGCTTTCTGGGTTATTCTGAGTTTCTTGAGTAGAGCTCGAATCTAGAGTTTCAGCTTTTTCTGAGGAGGGGACCAACCCCAAATCATCATTTGTTTTCTAGCAGCAGCAACAGGTTACAGCACATCAGCAGCATCCACACAGAGAGGCCATTCTTGTCATTTTGAGAGTATTTCGTCACTTGCCTTCTGCAAGTTGAGGTGCCATATGTCTAATCACCTCTTGTACTCATTCTATTGCTCAATATAATAAAATGGCTTAGCATTTTCTCGCTGCATTTCTTGTGTATCTGCTTATAGTTCCGGTTTACATTATTATATGCGTTTCCACTGTTATTTTATCACTTCTGGGTTATTATATCATTTTCACATATTTGGTTGGAGTTTTTGCTGGGGTTTGAGGAATATTCTGGGTTGGGGATATTACACCTTTTCACGATTATGATTGTTGCCTATCCGTGCCATTGGAGACTCGAGCTGCAACCTATACAATTTGTTGCTTCGAGCTCCAATTTGTCTCTTCTTCTTCCAGCTTGGATGCTTAACATATACTTTCTTTCCAATGAAGTATGCATCGTATGCCTTGTCCTGTAACTGGGACACTGAAATCAGATTCATTCCTAACCCGGGCACATGCAGAACATTGGTGGCTCGGACGCTGGTTTTTGCTTTCGTCTGAAATGCTATGGTGCCTCTCCCTACTGGAGTACACTTCATTCTGTTCCCATAGTAATCTAGAAGTCCATTTGTTTTTCTTGATAGCTCGGGAAATGTTCTCGCACTCCAGTCATATGGGCTAAAGCCTCGCTATCAATGTCCCAAACATCTGCTGATGTTGAACTTGCTAAGCATGCAAGTTCTTCTTCTAATCTGGAGGATAATTCAGAGACATCTTTGTGAAAATTCCTAGACTCGAAAGAACCCCTACTGCAGCAAATCTGAATCTACTTCACCTACTTGATTTTTAAATTACATTTATCAAGTTATTCTTCTGAATATTGAAGCAAATTACTTCTACAACCTACACTAATTAAATATTTCATCTCATGAAACAAAAAACAGAGCGAAGAAGAAGATACATAGGACAAACTTATTTTTGGACATAATAGTCCCGGGAAAAACCCAATGTGGGAAAACCGGTGTAGCTGTCTGAGGGTTTATTAATATGCAGGAGAAATATCTTAATACAAATTTAGGATGCTCATCTAGCAATCACATGCAAAGAAAAATGCTGGCGGAAAATCTGAGTGAGTTTTACCTCACTTCACCTGGCAGTTTCGGCTTTTGCATGATAGGCAGCTTTTCTGCTCTGCGCTGGCCCTTCTGGTTCTGCGTATGGACTACATGGGCCCAGATTGGCCCAGCGTCAGCTCTCTCGGCTACTATGCTGCCTCTCTGCAAGTTCTCTCCGCCTCTCTATCAATATTCTCCCGAAAGTCCTCTCAGATTCTCTCTGCCTCTCTGCTATTGAGTGATCACTTAGTTCGAATTTCTCAGCATCCTAGCCCTAGAAATCAAAGTCTAGATCAATTCTCTCTCTCTTTGTGTTTCCAAATGAACCCCAAGCCTCCATTTCATACTTTTTTTTTTTTTTTTTTTTTTTTTTTTTTTTTTTATTGAGTCTTCAACAACCGAGATTAAGTCTCTAATCAATGGCTAAGATTAAAACATGACTTGATCCGCCTTCTAGAGCGTTTTCACCCATATTTTGATTAATGCCCATTAATATTTTAATTTCCCTAAGTTTAGACTTAGGAACTCCATTAAAAATATTAATTATTTTAATAAAATATAATTCAGGTGGAATTTTACCAAACGGTTTATGGGTTCTTTAGAACTCATGTGCCTTAGCCTCTCCACCAATTTTCAAGGCTAGAGCACTTCCGATGCTACCAAAAACTGACAATCTTGAGTTTCCATCTTGTGTTATTTTTTTAATGATCCCTGACACTATCCTGCCCTAGCAACTTGTTATTTTTAGGTATGTTCTATGCTAGAGCAATTTATTTAAATTTTCACTTTTAGCAATCACGACAGCATTACGATAAACTGCAGATAGAACATAAATAAAAACGCAGAAGACAAGCCAAGCCAAGAGGACACAAGATATGGCGCGAGCCAGGGACAAACCCCACAATGTGTGGGGAAACCCTTTGATCAAATCTTCTTTTATCTTCAAAGTTCAGCAGAGAAAGAGAGAGAGAGAGAGTATTTACAACAGCAGTCAATACTTTGACTTATCTAAAGCATAGATCATCTTCTATAACGATGAGATCAGTTGAAGACATTCTGCTTCAACTGATTCTCCATCTCGTCCATTTGCTGTACCTTACAGTGTACTGCACCACGTTGTACTAATCGTGATAGTCATCATACTGCCCATGATCTTATCATGCTTCATGTTGCTCATGCTGCCCATGATCTCATCATGCTTCAACACAATTATACTGCCAAATGTATATCATCGAGACGTATGAACATATGCCGAGACTATTAGATAACAGGTCTGAATATCCTTCGCTGTAATACCGAGGTCATGGCATGACTGTCTTACAGTTCCATCTCCATCCGAAGTTCTATAGCTACAGGAGTATGATGTCAACACTGCTCTTATTCATGCGAGCTTAGCCCAACACTGGAATGTCGAGATTGTCTGAACCTCATGTCACTGTTATGTCCCTGATCATTGTTTATAACACGTCGAGGCTGCATTAGATACACAGTCATCCAGGATTGAGATCACTGCGTCATCAAATTCAGGTATGCCGAGATATATATATATTTCTGCGTCCTCAACACATTTCCGAGAACCTTGTTGCTTCATCAATGCGGATACCCGAGTTACGCTTTGACTGTGGATACCCGAGTTTCGTTCACCCTGATCACACCTTACGCTTTGACTGCGGACTCAATGTGGATACCCGAGTTTCGTTCACTTCATACTTTACACTTTGTAACTAACACATCCGAAATTTCAGAGAGGAATAATGCGAAGTTCCTATCCTTTTAGACTGTATGAACAGGTCTCCATTGACTGCGTTATCAGGTCTCCGTTGACTGTGCTTTAGATTTCTTTATAGGCCTGTGACTTACAGCGGCTAGGGTATTAACTATTGCGGCTAGGATCCTGTGTCTTTTTCTACCATACCAGCGTAGGTTTCTTCTTGGATATGACTGTAATGAGATCTTTCTCCTTGATTGTATGAGCCTTCTTCTTGCTGTGAATTGGTCTTCTCCATGACAGTTTCTTAGGGCAGCGTATAAGATTAGGGCATCATCATATTAGGCCAACGTAATTCATAGTGAATCTCCTTCTCCATAAACCCAAGACGTGGAGAGGAGATCACTTGAGGTGAGTTCCAAATGACTACAAATCCTCTTCTATTTATACCAAAGCGTAGATGATGAGTAGACACGTCTATTGGGCTTCTGAGCCTACTCAAGTGCTGGTCGGCTTGATAATAATTACATAAACAAAATAAATTCATATCTCCATAAATACTTATCGGAATCGGATGATCTTTGGATCAATCCTACACCTCTCGACGAGAGGGATCCAATAAAAATATCAGCTGATATAAATACGCTGACCCACATGGAGTTTGGCCCTAGTTGCCAATTTAACAAGGGTCCTCCCAAGGAGTTCATCTGGAACTTCCTCAGTGGCTTGAGGATCAAGGTGTTGAACTTGGAATTGTTCTAAGTATCGAACCTTTGTCTTCTTGTCCACCTCCATCAGATTCCTGGTCACCTCAAGAACCTGATCTGATTCCTCTAAAAATCCTATTCAGACACCCGAGAGTCCGCAGACTCCTAAAAGTCTGCAGTGGATGGTTATCTATCCATCAAACCCATTATTCGATCCTATTATGATATCTCCTCAATGTCCATACAGTCCTTATGATCAGCCTTGTATTCCTTTGGAGTTATCTCCTCGTTCATCTTCAGTTCCTCATCGCCAGTTGTTTCCACCTACGGAGTCAGAAGGCGAGATCCCAATCTCCTCTCCGAGTCATTCGGAAGTCTCCACTACCCATACTCCTCACGTAGATGATGAGCAGGGATATGAGTTCCCTCCAGAAGGCTTTCCTTATATAGGAAGAGCCTCGTATATCTCTTATCCTGAGATTAGTGAACCCATGTTGCCGCATGGTTATACATCTTTAGCTCAATTGGTTTCGGGCACTCCTAGTGCCTCATCATTGTATCAAAACCCCATCTGGTATTCTGGAGTTATGCCTACATTAGGTTTGTTCAATTAGAACATGACCTCTCGACCAGTTGTACAAACTACAAACACTTCAGTTCTAGTTCACCTAACATTTCGTCTCAACCTATTTCGTCGTTCCGACCGACTCTTCTAGTTCAACCGATTGTCTCAGGTCAGGTCTCGGTAAGTTCTTCTTTCCCTCCAATGAGTGGATAGGTTGTGCCACTACCAGGGGGCAAGATCCGAATATTCCTCTCATGTTAGGTGAAACTGGTGTGAGTGGATTACAAACTCACATGGTTGGAATCAATCAACCTTTTTATGGAGTTATTCCTAACCCTGCTGGTCTGTTTGGGTCAGGTAACATCCAATATCAGTAGTCGTATATGGCTCAGGTTCCATTCCAATTGACTTATGTCCCTGTTGTGGCCAGCAACAACCCCCCTTCTTATTTAGTTTTATTACTAATACTAAATAAGTGGGGACCCTTGTTCAAAACAATTTAGCGCTTGTATTCCCTTTTTGAATAAAACTTACTATCATAAACTTAGGAGAACACCCAAAAAATCTAAAAAGACTTAAGTTTCATGATAAGTTCGAATAAATTCACTTTCTCAATAAAGAGCGTCGCATCGTAAAAGGTAATGGATGCTTTCTTACAAGCGAAATTCTAAGATTGCGAAATCGTGATGCAAAATCACGCACTAAAAGATACTCATCGCATCGCATGCCTCAAATATCACTTAAGGTGAAATGCCTCAAACCGCTGATATGCAATAGTGAGTCTCGCAAATCGCATTTCGCAGAAAACACGTTAATTGTTGATTGCCACATGCAACGAAGTAGTGATATTACGATCTGCGATAATGCAATCTGCGATATTGTGATTTGTGATATTGCGATGCAAATCGCAAAATCGCCTTATCGCAGATCTACAAGGCTCATTGTTCGAAAAATATTTTTCCATAAATCGATGCCCAGTTATGCACATTAATATTAATTAATGAGTTAGTTGGGAATCATTAATGAAGTATGGTTTTGATCTGATCGAAGAGCCATTTCATGTAGGGTGATATATTTTATTTGTTTTCGACATTTAAAGCTTTCCCGTCACCTTTTTCTTATCATTACTCTTGCCTCATTTGTAAACTGCAGGAGCAAAGAGCAGAGAAGTATACATAGCAATGTTTAGGATATTATGGGAAAGAAAGGTAAAGCTCTGAGTTCTGAAGATAAAGAGATGACGCCCTTGTACACAGACACCACCTATAACAAAGGTGTCGATATTACTACTTTGGAAGGCATGTACAGACTACTCGAGGAAGAAAATCCCAGTATAATGGAGGTTATAGCTACTGCAGGCTCACACGGGTCTTCTGAGGCATCAATTACAGAACTATCATGTTCGTTCTTGCACCGGATAGCAATGAGGCACAAAATTATTCCATACACGGACATGGTCAATTGGGTACTGGATAGTGCTGATATCACAAACAGACAATTTAAAGCCCAGAACCAAGAAATCACGAAGTCATTATTTTCATAAGATTTAAGCTTTATATCCTCTAACAAAAAACACGCAAGAGGCGAAAATCGCACTAGGGAAGCCGAGATCGAGAAACGGAGGCAGTTTCCAATGCGCGATTCGTGCCTAGCCAGGAAAAACCCCTCGAAAAGGAAAGCCTTTAATCACTCAGTCCCCTTTAAGCCCGAAAATTGTAGGAAAAAGTGCTAAAGGCGAAAATCAAAACTTGAACTCTAAAACCAGTGGTATTTATTAGGGATATTCTCAAGTGATATGTAAAAATTTACCAAATGTACAGCACCTACAGACAAGCTGGAGACAGAAGGCTCAAGAGAGAGTAGAGTCCATCAAAAGGTTAACCAAGTTAAATTGGGATTCTTACTGGACATACTTGGTAAAACCATACAGCCATTGCATGACTCTCAAATGTATCATTAACTCTGCCGAGAAGATGGCGCCAGCACTTGCCGATTCTATTTTCACAGGATAGCTAAAGTCAGAAGTCGGCCATCCAACTCTCCTCAAGCAAATGATGAATGCTTGCGACTATAAGGAACAGATACATAGATAGTTAGTTGCCAGTTTTAGTTTCAGATTTAGTTTTAGTTTTAATTTTGCTTTATTTTTGCCTGAAATGAGGACGGTCATTTAAACCACATCCTACATTTTTGTAATAAATTATTTTAGATTTAGCTATTAGTATTTAAACCCTTCTCATGCATTTACAGAAGGGTCCTGAAATTTGTCAAAAACTTGTCCTCAGAACATGCACTTTTACACCCTCCGAGGAGATTTTGATGAATGAATGGAACAGGATTTATTGATATCTACATTTAATATCTACTTCTGATGTTGCACTTTTGTACTCTTAGTGGATGTTGGATTAAGAAGAGATAGAACATTATTGCTGAAGCTCATGAGTAGAACTAGTTATAAATGGTATTTTTATCTCTTAACTATTGTTGCTTATGTGTTAAGGTGATATTCAGTTTAGTCATTTATATATGAATCCTTGAATGCTTGAGTTATCATTTGGCACTTATGTACGGTGATAGCTATTTATTTATGCTTGATACATGAGTAACTTATTATGCGATATGTTTTCCACAACTGTTTCGTCTAACTTTTTATACGAAATGGTTTATCTTTATTGAATTCTTTTCTCATAGCAATTGAATGATCTTTATTACCAATTTCCATTTGAAATCACTTTAGATCGAATAACTGAAAGATTAAATCCCGGGTTAGTTTTAGAATTAGATATTTATGTTCATTAGATTACAATTACATTAGATTTAGAATAAAAGTATTTTACTTAGAAATTATTAGAAAGGAAATATCAATTCTCAACACACATACACATAAATTGGGAAACTGGTCCCATATACACAGTCGGACCCACTATACCAAACGGAAAAGGAGCTGCTAACCAAGGCCCGGACCGGGTGGGTATCCCCCTTGCTGTAGACCCAATTTTTGAGGCTTCAACATATTTGGCGCTAGAAGGAGGGCACCAAACTGTGAAAGGCAAGTAAGTCTAAATCTAAATACCATTCTGAGAGTAAATCGTCGTCACCATCTCCCCCGACTTCTCCATCACATTTAGAATCTTTAAATCTTGAGCAAGAAGCCGAAAAAATAACAACCACTACCATAAACCTTGACATTTCATAGAAATATACTATTGAACCTCCTGAAGTTGAATCTTTGATCCATAAACTTCGGTGATTTTCTATATCACCTCAAAAATATGAAAAACCTCAAGGTAGTGTGACTTCGTAATATAACCCTGCTCACCCTCTTACAAGATTGAAGAGCGAAAAGTTTGGTATTTAACCAACTGAGTTACCTCTACCTACAAGGAAGAGAGCAAGGAAATCACCTAAAGGGTCTGATAGTGAGACTCTTTCGTCATCATCATCCATCTCAACCTCTCCACTGCAAAGTCAACCATCCACCCCTCCACTTCAGATTATTGTCCACCAGTCCACTGGGACTTCCACATCCCCTTCTCAATCATCTGGAACTATAATTTCCTCATCTTCCCAATCGCAGGGATCATCTTCTGCGCCTTCCTCTGTTAATAGTTCAATGATGGCCCAATCTCCATGGAATAACCCATGGGCAGTCTTAATGCCTACTCCCTTGAGTCAAATACCGGCCCATCTTGAAAAATGGCTGCCTAAGTTCAATCCTGAAACAGGCATGCTAGCAGAAGAACATATAAATAACTTTATGTTATCTATAAATCTCAATGGGGTTACTAATGAAGACATTGTTTTTCGGCTCTTTCCTTACACTTTGCATGGAGCACCTGGATCACGGTATTTTTCATTACCATCCGGATCTAACACTAGTTGGGATATTTTCCAAAAACAATTCCTGACTAAGTTCGGTGATGACAGGTCTACTACGACACTGATCAACGACTTGTCTAACCTTAGAGCTGAGTCAAAAGAACCTATCAAAGATTTCAACTCATGTTTCAATAAACTGTTGAACAAAATTCCTACCGCTTCCAAGCCTAGTGAAGAAGTTCGAAGTGAATGATACATATCGGCTCTACCATCAAACATAGCAATATTGGTCGATAGGGCTAACAAAACAACTTTGGCTGACAATATGAAGGAAGCAATAGCGGTAGAGAAACGTATCATAGCCTTAGAAAAGAAAAACGCCATTGAGGAACGAAAATCTAAGAAGGTTACTTTTAAGGAAGATCCAAAGAAAAAATCGAAAGACCCATTTGATTTAGAAGGATTGCAGAAAGTTTTGAAAACCATGTCTAACGAAATGGTTGATATAAAAAAACAAGTAGCAGAAACTTCTTCTTAAAAACCATACAAGCCTTATAGAAGAAATCCTTTGACTAATTCAAAGCCTCCCAATGCTATTACAAATGTTGAATCAGAAGAAGAAGAAGAGGAAATTTCCAACAAAGAGCTTACTGATGAAGAAGAAGTTGTAGAAGTACAGGGTATGTGGGATTTCATCCTCCCAGATGAAGAGGATCAAGAGGCATCGCCGATCAGTACTAGAAGTAGAAATCAGCTCGATCCTCCTCAACCTATTCCTAAGCCAAAGAGCGCAAGCTCAATGCCTAAGGATAAAGTCGCAGCTATTATGCTCCTATACCAATAGGTGTCATATTTCATGATTAACACTAATGAGATCTGTAATATGTTCATACCTTCTCTTGTTGCAAAGGTTTTCCATATTGTCTAAAAATCAAAAAATTAAAAAAATGTAAAGAGGGTATGCCCTTAAAGAAAAATCAAAGGGTAAAAACAATAAAATGGTCAAAAAAGTGAAAGAAATGAACCCCAAGCAAAAAGACCAGGAAAGTGTGCAAGTCCAAAATGCCACTACTAGTTTGTTTTTTGCAACAATCTGATTGTGTGCAGCTTGTTGATTTATGCCAACATTGATGAATGGCCAAACAGTTTAATCTTGGCTAGTTCATGTTTGAAATTCCTGTTTTAGAAATGGAGAATAAAATCTGACCAAACTGTTTAATCTTGGCAGATAAGTAGGCAATGTGGGTAGAATGGTGTTGCGGAATGATACTTGTGATAGATTTTGTCTCCAAAAGTGTCAACTTCCACTTTTATCACAAGCACCGGACAGACATTATACTTGATGCTGCTCAAGCGAGGCAGGGTTACATAACTAACTCCCCTTCATACTTTTACCTAATCATTCACTAATTCCGCCCAATATATTAAAATTTGTGCTTAATATCACTCATAATCCTTTCATTTCATTTCATAAAGATTGTCTAAGTAAAACCCTATTCTACTTAGGAAAATGGCCACCTTTCTCATATAAACCCCCTTTTTTCCTCTTCAAAACCTAAGTTTAAATACATACAAAAGGTTGTAAACTTAGCGTTCAATTCATTTTCATATTAATTTCTAATATTTATTATATATAAATCCCTTACAATATACCCTTCCCCATATTATGTATAAAACCCCGATATTTAAACATCCCCGCGCCTAGTTAAAATATAACGGTAAACATCGTTTAACAGGATTAATAGATTCATTTGGAAACTATTAATAATCGTCCCCCGCCGCGCGATAACGTGATTAATTAACCATCTGGGTT
Organism: Pinus taeda; assembly: GCA_000404065.3. Classification (NCBI taxonomy): domain Eukaryota; kingdom Viridiplantae; phylum Streptophyta; class Pinopsida; order Pinales; family Pinaceae; genus Pinus; species Pinus taeda. The sequence continues at coordinate 4,299 of APFE030860147.1, read as the reverse complement.
AATTAACAAGCGCCCCGCAGACCAATCAAAACATGCCCGATACAATTAAATTAAGTTTTATTAACCCGAGCCCATTGCATAACTCCCCGCCTTGTCTCACTCCCGTCATCCGTCCGATCTCAGGCCTTTTCATCTGACGACTAACAATCATATCGCGACCACCTTTCCTGTCGCGCCTTAAGTCGCGATCGCCCGGAGGTTTTCCGCCCGTACTAAAGCCACGCGCCACTCATTCAACATGCTCACTAGTCCTCCGCCCGATACCACTTAACCCCAAAAGCAGTGCGGGGTAAACTGCTTACCACCCTCCGCTAGCGACAAAAAGTCCTGTCACCCTAACGTCAGCTACTCAATAAATGCCAAAAAAGCCCTGCCAAAGCCAAATTTCGTTAAATTGACGGGAAAATGTCATTATTCACTGCAAACTGTGCTCCATGCAAAATACGTCCAGACGAATGTACGAGCATTCAGTCCACCACCCAGCCAAGAAATTCCAGCGTCGAGCTCTGCAGTTCGTCGTTCAGCCTGCAAATTTCACTATTTGTCTCTTAAACACAGGTATTTACCCAATTCTCTCCACAAACCTGTAATTTTGTTTTTTTCCACTGAGAATTTTACCTAAAAGAGCCGAATTCAAGTTCAAATCATTCTGAGGCTTCCATAAAAAGACCCCCAAGCCTGTTGTTTAGTCCATTGTTTCCACAGAAACCCGAATTCCAGTTTGAAAACACATGAACCAAACATGGAAGCTCCCGTAGCCCTGAACATCGCACCTATGAATGCACCTCATAAAAACTTAAATTATTTACCCATGGCCGACAAAAATTTTCAAATAAAAGATTTGTATGGAAATGTGAACCATCTTCAAGCCTTCTGCCAGATTAGGGATAGCTATCGAAACAACTCTGATCTTTTTAGGTTATGGGAATCTAACCTTCCGATGTATTTCATTTCCTCAGTTCATGTTTTCCCAAACCTCATTCATCAGTGTTGTGCCAACTATGACCCTGTCCATATAGCAGTCATGTCCCCATCCCAAACTATTCTTTTCCACATAACTACTGAGCCTATTAATGAGAAGATACAGTTCCACTCCACTAAGCCCCTTGCTCGTCTTTCCATGGGGTATCTACTTGAAAAAGCTTCTCAATTGTCCGGCTCAAAGATAACCCGTATTGCTCATATGTCCATGCTACCAGAGCATCAGCCTAAAGGCCCACCCCCTATCTACAAACCTTTTTCACTGACACTGGCAGACTTATTGTTGACATGATATCCCTGATCTTGGGATTTAATACCAGTGAATATGTTGATGAGATCACCTTAGTTCTACTGTCAATATTTACTCCACGACAGCCCCCAGCTGTCAAATATGATTATGCCACTTTCATTGCCAACAAAATCCATGATCAATTCTTGAACCTCGATAGAGAATGAGTCTTCAATTACACATCTTTCATATACCACCTTCTGTTATATTATCATCCAGATAGTTTTTCCTTTCCCATCAGGAGGCTGGACTCAAATGGAAATTGGAGATCTATGATCTTTTGGAGCTCAGTCTTCCATAATACCTATGAGTGCCCCTATACATATAATGAATTCATTGACTTGTTCGTAAATAAAGCATCCACTCTGTTGATAGGAGCCCCCCCTCCTAGAATCTCTGGTGACATGAAAAGGATTCTGCAGCTCTCCAAACCGTACAGGATAGGTGACTGGTACCTGTACCAAAATCACACAGAAATTAGAATATATGGGTGTGAACTTTGTCCTTTCAAGCTGCCTAAATATGTGCCCATGAGATTATTTGCACTATAATATTTCAAGCAGATCATCAATGCAGACCTAATCCAATTTTGTAATGCAAAGAAAAAGTCTCAGCTGAGAATCGAAAACCAGTTAGGCCCTTATGTCATCCATCCTAGAGATGCCTGGAAAGAAGCTGACAAGAATTTAGGAGATCACCTTCAATTGAAGAAAAGTGCTTGGTGGGTGCCATATGACCCAAATAGTTTTATAAGTGACAGAAAAGTAAGGAACAGGCTATCAGTGTATGTACATCATAGGATCCCAGAAATTGAACAATATACAAATCAGGAAGAATGGGTAGAAAGGACCTTAATAGAAGAAATTAGTGAGCAAGAAAAGATGGAAAAAGCTATGAAAGATCTTGAAAAAACCCTTCACCTGGACTCTTTTGGACAGGTGTCTTTCAAGCTGCCTCAACAAGCAGGAGTTGGTACATCCTCTGCTGGAACTTTTCAACAGCCTGTACAAAAAACCAGCACAGCAGTCACAGGGACTTCAAAGGGCAAAGAGGTAGAGACCACGGAGCATCCTATAATGACAGACCAACCAACAACGACAAAAGAACAGAGTCAGGGGAAAATTCCTCCAACCCAAACTAAAGTAGCAGAAATTCCTGCATTACAGACTCCTCTAAATGAGGAAAGAAGCAAGAAGAGAGACAGAAAATCCACTCCCCCCACAAGTGGGCCTGCAGAACAACTAGGTGCAAAGAGGCAAAGGTTGAATCCTCTATCATAAGATGAAATTATTGAAGAAACCATTGACAATCTAAGAGGTCAGGGATTGGTCAGCCAACAGAGTTCCCCAGCGATAGAAACATCAACTAGCTCACACAGGCAGGAGCTAGAAAGGCAGCACAGTGTGGAAGTTTCATCCACTAGACCACAAGGCAAACAAGCCTCAAACATCAAAAGGACATTCACAGAGATAAAGGCAAGGAACGACCCATTAAGGCTTCAAATTTACAACCAGTATCTTAAGATGGCCCCCACAAACCAGCAGAGATTAATGTCAGCCTATGACACTAAAGAAGGCGAAATGATAATGAGTTACTTTAAGCCCAAGGTGCAACAACCACAGTCAACCGCTGATTACATCAGAACAAATTTTGAGGTCTTAGCCAAAGATATTCATCCTATGGACCAGATTGAGCTTCATAAATAGACTGGAGAGATGGTCTACTCCACACTGGCTGATAAAGCAATGTTGGCCCATAAATTACAAAACTCCTTGAACAATACCTCTGCTTAGTTACATTTGGAGAAAGCCTCTTCTCTGGCCAAGGACAACAGGATAAAATCTTTGGAGGAGATCATCATTGAACTGGGACATGATCCCAAAGATGCTAAAGGCATAAAGGCATTAGTGAAGAAGAAAGAAGAGGACATTATTGCCTTAAGGAAATAGCTGAAACTGCCTCCTTCCATGCATCGACAGATTGTAGAAGTTGTACAACAAAAATCGGAAGAGGAGATGATGGACCTGCTCATGAAACTTAATGAGAGATTGAATGATACAGAGCCGGCATTGGAAAAGGCACTAAAGGAAAAGTAGGGAGAGTCGACCTCCCAGCCTCCCGAGGTAATCCAAATAGTCTCAAGTGCATCCCCCTCCACACTTGGAACAGCATTGACTCCCAATGTCCCAACACCCACATCATAGATAATCACAGGTACAACAACAACAACAACAACAACACCAGGCAGCAATACTAATATGAGCACTGAAGAATTGATAAAGGTCATGGAAGAATTAAAGCTACAAGTGTCATAATTGAAACTCGTAAAAGAGCAATTGGAAAAAGTAGAAAAGAATTATGACAAATCCAAAATAAATGTTGTAGAGAAAATAAGGGAGATTAAAGCCTTGGAAAGTAAAGTCAAAACATTAGAACAACAGCTCACTCTGGATAAACCCCTGGTTGAGATCAGAAAAATCCTTTGGGAAAATGTCACCCAGTCTATAAATGAGATATGGCCATCTATCCAAGTGATCTATCAGCAGATTGGCTTAATAAGCATAGCCCACGAAGTAATTGAGCAGACAAGAGAAAAGTTAGGCAAAATGCCTGAAGAAGCTAATCGGCTTATACATTTTTTGAACACCCATAATGCAGAACAGCTGGAGCAACTTGGCATTCAAGACATGACAGACACAATTTTGGAAATCCAAAAAGTTCTAACCAAGAGAACTTTAATGCAGAACTTAGAGAGAAGGTGCCAAGATATGAAAGTGGAAATCATTGCATTTATGGAGAAGTTCACAGTTTTGCTGAGTAAAGGGCTACCAAGTCCTTTGGTCATCAATGATAAGTTAATAAAACACATTGATTATGTTGATAAATTGAATGAGCATGTCGGCAATGAAACTAGTGCATCATCAAGTGCATCAGGAGTGAAAACACTTCCATGTGGCTGAGTCCTCTACGACAACTTAAAAAAATTATTCTACATTGAGCACGAGGTAAAGCATCTATTCACCATTCAG
>APFE030860145.1:4807-18701 GCA_000404065.3 Pinus taeda | reverse complement strand
TATATATAATCTGGTTGTTAATATTTATATAGTTATTAATAATCATAGATAGTTGGTGTTTAAAAAAACACCCATAATAAATATTAATGTGGTTGATATAAAACTATTGGCGTATATCAACCACATTAGAAAATGTGGTTGTATATATATTTCATAAACATCTATGGACGTTTATCAACCACATTGGTAAATGTGGTTGTGCTAGTAATTTATATTAGCAAATATTTTTTTAATTATCTACCACAATTCTTTCAACCACATTGGAAAATGTGGTTGTATATATGTTTCATATACATTTATAGACGTTTATCAACCACATTGGTAAATATGATTGTGCTAGTAATTAATATTAGCAAATATTTTATTAATTATCTACCACAATTCTTTCCATTCCCAAATGTTTATTCAAACTATTTACACCATTTATTTATAAAAGAAACCTCAAGACATAAATATTCAAATATTATACCCAGTTTTATAAAATTATATCAAGGAATGAAAATGAATGATGAATTTTTTTGTTTAATCAATTGATAACTATATTATTAATAAATTTTATGCAACATTTTAAACCAGGATTATGATAAATTTTATGCAACATTTTAAACCAGGATTATGATAGTATTTATTAAAGAATGAAAATGAATGATGAATATCCTGTTTTTAATCAATTAATATCTATATTATTAATAAATTTTATGTAACGTTTTAATTAGGAATCTGTTGATATTTATTTTAAGATATAACGAATAGTTTATTATAATAATTTAATAATAATATATTATTTTTATTATAAGATATATATTGAAGTATTTTCATTAAAATAAAACAAAAATATTTATTAAATTTTAAAAAATTAGATATTATTTAAATTTTAAAAAAAATTATATGTTTGAAAAACATTTAGAGTAGTGTTCCAAGCTCATTAGAATTTTAATGAGTTAAAAGGTTAAAAAGGTTGGTATTGTAGTAAATAATTTGAAATTTAAGTAGGCTATAATTTGAATAATTTAAAAGAAAATGATTTTCATCTTCAATCTTCTTAGTGTTACAAGGGTGACAAGGTATTTCATCCTAAGGGGTTTTTGGATTGACCAACATCAAGTTTCATGAGGGAGCTTATAAAAAAAAAAAAAAAATAGCAATTTTTTTTTCTCCTTGTATACTAGTCATAACAAGATACTTTTGATTTTGGATATTTTGGTTGATCTCCTCCTTACAATATCTCATTTTAATTTTTCCCTCTAACTTCTCATCACCCTAAAATTTCTCCTTAAAATGTGAGGTAAAAATATTTTTAATGTCGTTTTTATTATGAAAAATAAATTATTCCTTTAATATCCAATAGTCTAATCCAGATCAGGTTTCCTTATGCCATTTTCCAATGATTTTAGGAAACCACTTATATTCTATATCATTGTAATACCTCTCAGTGAAAAGTAAATATTTAATCTATTTTTACTACAGTGACTTGGTAAGCCATAGGCTATGTGGAAAGCCTAGTGGGAAATTTAAATGTTTAAGGTTATTTTATTTTTATTTAAAAACTGGTTATTGAAAGCCATGGAATTTAGGAGGAAAAGACACTAAATGAAATTTTTTTCACTTACCAGAAATTTAAAGGACATTTACTCTCTTTCCCTAGAGATAAATCATTTGAGTTAGGAAAAGAATCCCAGAGGGCATGATAAGAAACTTGAGGAAACTAAGAAGGGAGAGAGAAAGAAACTAGTACCTTGAATAGAACATTGTTAAGGGAATGAATGACACTACCAATTTAGGTATTCTTGAGCTGGTTGGTCCCAATGGAATCCCTAAGTCAGACTTGTTGAGTCCGTGTTTTCTTGAATTGGACTTGTACAATCTTGATGTCATTGGACAAACCATGTTAGGTCACTATCAAACAACTGTTCTAGAAGAGGAAAACTGACTCGGGGGAGAATTGGTGGTTGTTATTTTCATTGGTTGGGAGGAGTGGTATTTCTCCTTTGTGGATTCATTGGCAGCCTAAGCCTAAACAGCTAAGTATTTTGTGTTGTTAATGTTTCTTTCAACATAGAAATTTTATTGTATTGTAAATGACAGTAGTATATGGGATCTTTATAAAAAAATTGTCCTAATGTACAACTAGTGACTTTATGTAAAGGAATGATGAAACTTTCTATAAACTTAGTAGAAATGAATCCGTGAAAACACTTTCTTGTAGTTGTAGTAACAGGCTATGATAACAGAATGATAAATTTTATGCTAAAGAATTTGCGACGAAGGGTTTAGAATGCGTGAAGGAAAATGTTTAAGTGCTATAGTTAAGAGTTTGTATATCATTCTAGAATTCTATTATTATTATTATTATATATAACCACTATAGAAACAAGTTAGTTCCCACCTAGTAGACAAAAGTCTCTTTTGGGCCTATTTATATAGATGATTATATCTAGTAAACAAAAGTCTATTTTGGGAACCATCGATATTTATGTAGATGATTATACCTAAACACTAAAGAAAGGTGCATGGCAAGTCCTAAAATGTAACCAGGACCCGCCTACCCACTGTAAGCGCTGCTAATAACTTCAATAAAAACGAGTAATAATTTAACTTGAAACTTTGTAAAAGAATCTATGTAATAGATAGAGACACAAAAATTGAATAAACAATTGTCATTGAATAGGTATTGTCATAAAAACAAATATTACGAGAAGAAGAAGAAAAGCAATAACTATAAAAAGTGAACATGAATAAAATATTGAACAAACATTATTATCAATAAAGGTATACAAATCGCGAAAAGATAAAAAATAAATAAAAACAAAGGATGGTGGGATAGTTACCCCTTAATTGTTTCCCCAAATTTCAGACCATCTGATGGAAACCCTAAGTGATAAACCATGGAAACTTGTTTCAAATCCAACCACACCACCAACCCTATGCATGATAGCTGGGCCTTCGGGAGAGTTCTTAAACTTTGTTCAATACTTTCAATCAGGGATGATCAAGGTTGGGGAAAACAAAATAACCAATAAATTAATGTTATAATGGCACACTAATATGAAGGGTTTGAGACCTATACAAGCCTAAGCCGCCGATATTAAATCAATACCATGGTCATACTATAACAAGACCCTGTAAACATATAAAATAATTAAACCTCATAACTCTATCATGTGAAATGATATTGTTAATATAAGTACTAGCGCCAGCATGCGGAAAAAGAAATATAGATATAATAACCATTATTTAGTATAGTTGAAATATAGCTATGTATTACAAGGTAACTAATTAAAAAAAATAGTATTAGTGGATGTTACATTTATTTAACATTCTCTTATGTTATAAGTACTTAATAATAGATGTGTTTTTAATGGGGAAGTATTTGTTTTCATGATGAGGAGAATAGGATGAGATATACTATTTATTAAAATTTTAAAATTATATTAAAAAGACAATATTACACATTATTTTTAAAAGAAAACCATAAAAATGCACATATTTCCAAAAAAATTTAGAATGTAGACAAGCATAACAATCCATTATTAAATTATGAAGTCAAAAAACTCTTCTAATTATCAATTATTTCTTAAAATGAAAAATGTTGCTAAACCCTCATACAACTTTCATAAAATTAGGAGCTCAAAAAGTTCTTGTAACTATCAATGCATTGGTAACCAATATATTTAGTATGTGTTGAGGGGAATCAGACTTCTTGATGTGAAAATATCTTTTAGAGTGCAAAACTTATATTAAAAAAACTTTGTGCCTCAAATATTTGCTCCCTCTCTCAACTTGATAGATGCATGTTAAGATGGATCTATACTAGTTCTCTCTATTTAATGTGTAATTTTTCATTGTTTAAATTGCATTTTTGAATGTATAAATAGATTCAATGCCTTGAAGAGTTGGATTATGTAGACTCACAAATTAAACTTACGATTCCAAGAAATATTTGCTAGCTTTCAAATGACCTAAAACTATATCCAAAAAATAGCCTAAATGGAGAATCAAGAGACCACTTTAAATGTTTTCACCACAAGAATAACTTTTTTTTTCTAGATATATATATATATATATATATATATATATTATATATATATATATAATATATATATATCTATGGACCTATTGTAGCGATTACAACCACCCAAAATTTTGCCTACACTTCAATTTTGGAGCCTCCCTTCTTATACGTAGGAGCTCATCTTGCACCAATCCAGGTATTCATGCTTTGACTGATTTTTTCTTGTGTTTGCTCACTTAGCTTATTCTTCCAAGTCACAAGTTGATCTCCCAACTTTGTTGCACAATAGTTCTGGGCTTGCCTCCAGAAACTGCATAATCCTCGAGGGCAAGAAACCTTGATGATAGGAATTGCGCAGTCCTGACTGGAAGTCAACCTTGAGCTTAGAAACTATGCAGTCATGGAAGGCAACCCAGAAACTACACAACTCTCACTAAGATCAAAAACTATGCAATGCACTAAGCCGCAATGTTGCCTAGTTCCCCAAGACTGCACAGTCTTTTTTGACAGTGTGCATGGCAAGTTTCCCCCAAAAAGAAGAAAAAACCAAAAAACTTCGCTAAAAAATAGGGATCTATTTTTAGTATCCAGAAGGAGGCACTTGTTAGGATATTCCGACACATAGGAAATAGTTAAGTATATCTTGGTCTAGTGTAGAGTTAGGTAAAGTGTGTTTCTTTACTATGTACATTTGTAACTTACAATGTGACGATCGTGATATGTTCTAGACATGAAGTGATCTGACGGTTCACTCTCCTCAGTGTTACCGACACTTCATCCGTGGCTTAACACCCAATTGGTCCATGATCTCTATTTAAAGAGCATGGAGGGTCATTTGTAGGGTGATCATTAATGAGAAAAGCTTATTTAAATTTTCTTTCTTTTATCAATAAATTGTCTGAAGTGGCTGCGTTGGCTCAGGCCATGGACTATTTCCCTCTTTGAGGGTTTTAACCACATCAAGAATATTGGTGTATTGATCTGTGATCTATTTGTGTGCGGTGTCTTTTGGTGCTCTATCTAAGGAACTTACCCTATATATTCCTACATGGTATCAAAGCTATTTGAGGGTTGCATCTGTTGGTGATCCAATTCCAAAGTCGGTACAACTGCATCCGATTGTCGTTTCCTACATCTATTGTTTCTGACTGCTTTCGGGTGGAGATGAATGCTCTATTGTGTTATGAGCATCTATTCCAGTGAGGAACCCCTTTCATTTCATGCGAAAAGGTTCCCAATAGCCCTAGCTACATCATTTTTAAGATCTTGAGGTATACAATCTTTATTTGCAGTTTTAGTTATTCATCTCTTTGTTTATTTTGGTTTATTTAGCTCTCTGTTTTTTATTACCGGATTTATACCTTTCATTTCTATGTATTCTCTTTTCCCTGCAACTCTGTACGATCTGGGCAAATCAGAAACAGAAAGCAAGGAATTTTCTCATGCATATGCTCTTTTCCGTTGCGCCTTAGTGTGATCTCGGAAAATCAGAAACATTGAGGAAAATATTTAGTTTCCAGCAAAAGCTAACTTCAAGCCATAAGGTTTGGTTTTTTTCGTGTCCGTGTTGGGTTGTGTAATTTTTTGTTCTGTAGGAAAAAAGAGCTTTTTCAAGGAAGCACGTACCCCAAAGGTTCAGTGACTAAAAAAAACCTTCATCTTTTCCAAAAATTACTAACCTTTTAAACTAGCTCACTTCGTCCAAAGTTGTTTTATGAGAATAGAGGTCTTGGGTTGATGTATTTCTTTTTGTTGAGTTATTTTTTCAAAAATCACATGTAACTTATGTTTTAAAGTTACTTTATGTAAAAGTGTTATCACCTATTATAAAAAGTCAATCACTTATAATTCTAAAGTCTTGGATTTAAGACATTTGTGGCTTATATCTTTTGAGTCAATTTCCGGAGAATCCACAATATGAACCATTTTCTGTCAGCGTTTTAAATCCCAATCGGGATCCATCATCAGGACTTTATGAATGATGATATTAGAAGAGCTTAATTGAAGGATATAAATATTTATGAGGAAAGTAGATTTAAGGATCAGCTGAGGGTCGGCTTATTTTATTATTTTTAATTGTAGATTTTGAATAATTTTATTTTTACTGATTAATTTAAATTATTATTATTAAAATCCTTAATGCTAATAATAAACTTAATAATAAAACTCTACTAAGCTTTTAATATTTAATATATGTTAATATAATATTATTAATTTTAATTATGGTTTTTTTTTTTATAGTAGAAATATTAGTATATTGTTAATATTTAAATTTATTTAAAAATTATATATTAATAATTGATATATTAATTAATTAATTAAAATTATTATATTAAAATAGTTAATATTTAATACATATTAATAATGTTAATAAATCAATATTAATAATTAAAAATCACTTAATAATTAATTAATTAACAATAATTTATATTAATAAATAATATTTAATATTAATTTGATATTAATATTAAGGTAGCATAATTAATATTGATAATTAATATTAAGGCATCATACTTAATAATTAATATTAATAATTAAAATAGTACCCCTTATTATGAAAATTATTACTAGGATATGATTTAATTTTTATAAATATTCTTTACTAATTCTAAAGTCTTTTTATCTTTTATTTAAGTTACAATTTATTGAGTAGCTCATAAAGTATCATTGTAAAAGTGACTTTCACTTATTTATAAAAGTGGGTCACATAAAATCTTTTTTAAAGTGAGAAAATTAGATTAAGTTTGGAAAGGGGAGGGATTTTTTTTTTAAATATAACATTATCATTCACTTCTGCACATTCACGCACTTCGTCGGCATCTTCAACAACTTTTATTCAAAAAGCCATAACTTCTTCATTCTGAAGTCATTTTCAGAGCCGTTGTTTTTTAATCGGCCTAATTTTTCGAGATATTTCCGTTGAAACACTTAGTTTCAGCATCTACAGCTTCAGTTTCTGTTAAAATGGAAATTCCATGCCAAGTTATTCTTAACAACACCAACTACTTGCAATGGTGATCCTACATTGTGGATTTACTTAGAAGTAAAGGTCTTTACAGAATAGTCTCAAGCCAAGAAACTAAACTTAAAGATGAAGATAAGACAACCAAATGGTAAAATAGGCAAGATCAAGCACGTGGGCTAATAGGGATGTCTATTTCTCCAGACCTTAGATTCCATATCGTAGAACTTGATACCCCTAATGAAGCAATGAAACAACTCACTAAAGTTTTTGGAATTAAAAATGAAATTAGAGCCCATCAACTCGAAAATGAGTTGCTTAGGTTGGACCCCAATAATTTTTTGTCCATTGAAGATTTTTGTCCAAGTTCAAGAACCCATAGACTTCTCTTGGAATGTGTTAAGGTTAAGAAATAAGATGGTAGACTTATCTATTCCATTCTTACTAAGTTGGGACCCGCCTACTCTGTGTTTGTTTCCCCCTTCCATTCTACTAGAGAAGCCTTCATTTCTCAAGGAAAAGACTATAAGTCCCCCTCTTTTGGTGCCTTTTGTGATTTTTTAATAAGAGAACAAGAACAAATCTTACATCTTGGTCTTCTTAATCTTGTAAACTCTTCCAAGAAAGCCTTAGCTACCCCACAACAACCAAATTCAAAGAATCCTAAGAAGCATTATCCTAAAAAAAATGGTCCTAAACCAAACAAGGGTCCTAAGCAATTTCAATCTCAAAATGAAAAATCAATTCAACAAAATGATAAGACAAATAAAAAAAAAGGAAGAAGATTGATAGAGATTGCAACTTTTGCAATCGAGATTACCACTTAGAATCCAAATGCTTTAAGAAGATGGATGCCTTGGAAGCAACAATGAAGAAACATAACATCCATTTGGATCATTATTCAACTTCAACTTCATCTTCAGGAATAGCACTTTATGCATGTTGTTGTCAAGCATCTCGATCTAGTTATGCACTAAATGTATCTTCTTCTTCTCATTCTCATGAGTGGCTCATTGATTCTAGAGCTTCTTATCACATGGAAAAAAATATAGCCATGTTTTCTTCTTTAAATGATTGTAAAACCAAAAATATATATGTTGGTGATGATAGATCTCTTAGTGTTGTAGGGATTGGAACTATTCATCTAGACAATGGTTAATTTAATGATGTATTATGTGTTCCAACCTTATCCTACAACCTTCTATCTGTATATTAGATAACTCGTTCAGGTGAAGGTAAAAGCGTTGAATTTTCACCTCATGATGTTGTAGTTAAGGACTTAAGAGATCCTAGACAGATTTTAGCTACTGACATTGCTGATGATTCTACAAGGTTGTATAAGTTTAACAAATTTGGGTCATCAACCCTTCCCTTGATATTTGTTGCTCATAATGATGAAGTGAGCAAACTTTGGCACATAAGTGATTGGTCACTTAAACTATCGCTACCTTCAAAATCTATGTAAAGAAAATATGGTGATAGGTCTTCCTATGGTATCTTGCAGAAATAATGTTTGTTCCGGATGTGTACTTGGAGAACATCATTGTGATAGTTTTCAAAAACGTGCCTGTTGGCATGCCTCAACCCCTTTACAACTTGTGCATAGTGATTTATGTGGTCCACTTCCAGTTGTTTCATTCTCTGGCTACAAGTATTTCTTAACTTTCATGGATGATTTCTCCAGACGCACTTGGGTATAATTCTTAAAACTAAAGAGTGAAGTATTTAACATGTTCTTGGCCTTTAAGGCCTTTGTTGAGAAACAATCTGGACATCAAATTTTTAAGCTAAGATCTGATAATGGCAGAGAATATTGTTAACAACAAATTCATCAAATTTTGCACTAATCATGGAATTCAAATGCAACATACTATTCCATATACTCCACAACAAAATGGTGTAGCTGAAAGGAAGAATCACACCTTAAAGGAAATGGCTAATTGTATGCTTCAATCAAAAGGACTTAGTCTTAATTTTTGGGCAGAAGCAATTAACTGTGCAAATTACATAGTAAATTGCACTCCTACTAAGGTTTTAAAGAATATCACTCCAAAAGAAGCATGGAGCTCAATTAAACCAGATGTAAGTCACTTTCGTGTTTTTGGAAGTGAAGCATGGGCCCATATTCCTGATGAGAAAAATAAAGCCTTAGAACCTAAGAGTGAAAATATATTTTTTTTGGATATTCTGAAGATGTCAAAGAATGTAGACTTATTCCACTTATGTCCAAAAATGTTGTCATTAGAAGAGATGTAAAGTTTGTTGAAAATATATCGGTCTAGGAGCCTAATTCGGTGGATGTGCCACCTCTCTCTATCCCTTCTACTTCTGAAAATATTTCTTCTTCAGATGATGACAATGAGGATGGAAATCCTCCCCCAACTTTTCAGGATCCTCCTTCATCTCCTCAGCTTCCAAAACAGGTCTGTGCTACTTGGGATGTAGTAGGTGCTCTTTGCAGGTGATCCTACAGATCAGCGATGTACACGTTCTTAGTTCGATAGAGCCTCTTCTTTATTGGCTCAAGATTCAACAAATTATGATCCTAACACCTTTGTAGAAGCTTTAGGCCATCTAGATTTTGGCACAGCTAGAATGAATAATATCGTTCGTTATTGGCAAATGATACATTGGATCTTGTTCCTTTTCCAAAGGGACAAAAAGTTGTTAGATGCAAATGGGTTTGCAGAACCAAGTATGGACCAGATGGAAAAGTTGATAAACATAAATCTCATCTTGTTGCTAAGGGTTTTTCACAAGTTGAAGGCATTGACTATACTGAAACCTTCTCCCTTGTTGCCAAAATGAACTCTATCCGCCTTGTTCTTTCCCTTGCCACGTCTTTCAAATGGGAAGTCCATCAGATGGATGTTAAATCTGCCTTTTTGCATGGAGACTTGCATGAAGAAATCTATATGGAAAAACCTCCTGGATTTATACAAATAGACTCCAACCTTGTATGTTGGCTTAAGAAATCCCATTATGGTCTCAAGCAAGCCCCTAGGGCTTGGTATGCCAAAATGGATAGCTTTCTTTTAGATACTAGCTTTTCTAAGTGTCATTCTCACAATACTGTCTACACCAAGCAAGTGGGTAAGTCTCTTATCATTCTTATTCTTTATGTTGATGATCTTAACCTTACTAATAGTGATCCCAACCTTATAAACCATGTGAAGTCCAGCCTTAAAAAGCAGTGTGAAATGAAAGACTCGAGACACTTGCATTATTTTCTTGGTCTTCAAGTCTTGCAATCCAAGGAAGGTATTTCCTTTCCCAATCCAAGTATGCTTGTGATTTTCTACACCACTTTCACATGGAAGACTATAAGCCAACCCCTTCTCCCTTTCAGTCTAAATCCAAAATTTTAGTCACTTGTACTTCCCCTGAAGTTGATGCTACCTTATATTGTCAACTTGTAGGAAAACTTTTGTATCTGACCCATACCCGTCCTGGCATTTCCTTTGTTGTTAGCCTTATTTCTCGGTTTATGCAAAACCCCCATGAAAGTCATTGGAAAGCAGCTAAGAGAATACTTCATTATGTTCAAGGTACATTTCAGTTTGGGATTCATTACAATGCATAAGCATCTCCTCTATTCTTTGGTTTCACTAATTCTGATTGGGCTTGTGACCCTAATGATTGGAAGTCCACTGCAGGTTATGTCTTCACTCTTGGTTCTGGACCTATTACATGGGTTTGTAAGAAACAAAGTTCCATTTCTCTTTCTTTAGTAGAAGCAGAGTATCTGAAGCCATAGAAGCTAGTAGAGAAGCCATGTGTCTTCATCAAATCCTTTAAGAGTTTGGCTTTCAGCAGCAGCATCTGACTACACTTTGGTGTGATAATCAAAGTGTCATTCAACTATTCAAAGATCTAGTCCAACATTAGCACGACAAACACATTGAACTACACATGCACTTCATCAGAAAGCTCATTCATGACCATGTTCTTGAAATGCAATATTGTTCAACCAATGATCAAGTTGCAAACATATTTACAAAGTCTCTCACAGAGGCGAAGTTTACTAAACTTCGATTTATGGTTGGAGTTCAGGAAGTTGTCACTAAGGGGGGATAGGCTCTAATGTCTCCTTCCTTCTCCTATCATGTCATATTTGAACATCCTTCAATCATATCCCAAGTTGTTCTTAAGGGGGGATGTTAGGATATTCCGACACATAGGAAATAGTTAAGTATAACTTGGTCTAGTGTAGAGTTAGGTAAAGTGTGTTTCATTACTATGTACATTTGTAACTTACAATCCGATGGTCATGATATGTTCTAAACATGAAGTGATCTGACGGTTCATCCTCTTATCAGTATTACCAACATTTGATCCATGGCTTAACACCCAATTGGTCCATAATCTCTATTTAAAGAGCATGGAGGGTCATTTGTAGGGTGACCATTCATGGGAGAGGCTTATGTAATTTTTCTTTCTTTTATTAATAAATTTCCTGAAGTGGCCGCATTGGCTCAGGCCGTGGACTGTTTCCCTCTTTGAGCATTTTAACCACGTCAAGAACACTGGTGTATTGATCAATGATCTGTTTGTGAGCAGTTCCCTTTGGTGTTCTATCTCAGTAACTTACCTTGTAAATTCCTACAACACTTTCACTATTTTTAGAAGCTTCCTCCAAGTGTCACTTTTTCCTTGGTTTTAGGCATGCACATCATAAACCCTGATTCATCCAAGTCTATTTAATTTACACTTATAGAGCTTATTTTCACACTCGATCTTGGAGATTTAGAATTCTCGAGGAGATCAAGGAACCTTCAATGTGATTTTCGTCGCTTTTCCCAGTGAGTTTTGCTTTTGTCATCTTTTGCTGCTTTTTCTATCGCTTTTTGTTGTTTTCCTTGTGTGAGCAATGTTTCACTTATTTCTCTTCATAGTTGCCGGCATTTTAACTTGTATAAGTGTTGTTTTAAGTTTTAGGTTTCCTTTCCCAAGTGTCACATTATATTTCTTGTTTTTGCACCTATGGTCGTCGTTGTGGCGACTCCCCTCACATACTTTATTTTCCTTTCACTTGATTAATTACTACACTTGATTCACACAAATTTACTCAGACATATCTACACTCAACTTCACACTATCTCTCAGGTCTGCTCATTTTCCACACTTCCCTTGGGAAAATATGCACTTTCCTTGGCCAGTTTTAACTTTTCCCAACTGGCATTGTGCAATCCAAAGGCTCAAGCTACAAGCTTGGCCTCTGGAATTTCGAACTATACAGTACCATTTGGCTCCAACTACACATTGTGCAGTTCTAGGAGCCATCTTGTCATCTTGGCCACTGAGACTTCGTAATGCGCAATCTCTCCTAGACCTCTTCCTAGGCTAAACTACGCATTGCGTAGTTTCAATCCTGAAGCTTCGACCTTGGCTCTTGGGACTACGTAGTGCGTAGTTCCCCTAGGAATCATATCCCTCTTTCCAATAAGTATTGTGCAATCCTCCCCATCGAATGCCCATTTTACTGCTTGATCCTTCCTTATAAGTAGATTTTCTTAATACTGATATTTTCTTGCCATGAGTGTCTTATCTATCCCACATGTACAATAATTGTTGAGCACCTCTCCAGCAGTCACTGTTACCATGGAAACTAAGAGAGTTGCTTGAAAAGAAATCATTGAAAGTAGTACTGGGGTAGTATTTGAGCAAGCATCAATAGATTTTCCAGTGTATGCAGATACTCAACTGTTTATAGAAAAGGGATCATCACTAACATGGTAGCAAGTTAAAGATGCTTTTGCAAAGGACTTTGAGGAAAATTGATAGGACTGACAGATGTATCTCAACATTCAGAAGTTGGGGTTATATTGGGTTGTGTTATATTCTTTCCACAACTAGCCCACATATTTAACCGGGGGCTTAGAGGGGGTCGGAGTGTCCCCTTCATTGCACCGATTGCGTAGCAAGGGGGGGTCACAGGAGGTTTGAGGGGTGAAAGTATTGCGGAATGTATCAGGGGAAGCTGTGGTGAAGGCTTTGTGGGACAAGTTAGGGACTTTGTACTAATCTAAGTATTTGGTGAATAAAATATTCCTGCGGAAAAAGTTGTATAACCTGAGGATGAAAGATGGAGACTCGGTGACAAAGCATCTGAATGCATTTAATACTGTGGTAAGTCAGTTATTATCTGTTGATATTAAATTTTTAGATGATATAAGTGCATAGTTTTTTTTGTGTTCTCTACTAGATTCATGGGATAGTCTGGTTATTGCAATAGGTAGCAATGCAACTGCCTTGCAGTTTGATGAAATAGTCTCATCCTTGCTAACGAAGGAGATGAGATGGGAAAATATGGAGAGCCAAAATGGTGATGCCTTGTTTGTATGAGGATGGTCCTAGAACAGAAACAAAAATAAGTCATCGAGTGGGAGATCTAAATCTCCAGGAAAACCTGTAAAGGTGGTTTGCTGGAAATGCAGAAAGGAAGGGCACTACAAAAGGGATTGTAAATATAAAGCTCCTCATAAAGGAAAGGGATCTGATGATGCTCCTTTTGCAGAGGTGAAAACCACTTCAGATGATGGTGGGGATGTCTACTTGGCTTCTTCAAGTACACATGTAGATCATGAGGCATGGTTGATTGACCCAAGTGCATCCTTTCACTTCACTCCCCATAGAGAGTGGTTTTGTGAGCATGAGAAATATGATGGTGGTGATGTATTCTTGGGGGATAACAGGAAATCTAGAATCGTTGGTCGTGGAAAAGTAAAGTTGAAGTTGCAAGGTGGAAGGGTTAGAACACGTCCGGGTGTTCTGTATATTCTTGCATTAGTCAAAAATCTTATTTCTATAAGCAAGCTGGTATGAGGCCTTTTGGGGTAAGTCCAAAAGAAAATCCATGAGGGCTTAGGCCCAAAGTGGACAATATCATACCATTGTGGAGATATGTGGTGTCCAGAATC
>APFE030860142.1:13375-45360 GCA_000404065.3 Pinus taeda | reverse complement strand
GAGAACCTCCTATTATAATAACTTTATATATATATATATATATATATCATGGTAGGTAGCCATGGAGGGTGAAAGCTACTGCAATTAATTATTTTTTAATGGAGGACTCTTGTTATACCGAGATTTTGCATATGTTTATGTTGACCATATTGTGTTTGTTTGATTCATGAGACATCTTGAGTCAAATACATCAAACAAAATGTTTGATGTTCTCCCAATTTTATCTCTTTATTTTAATTTTCATTTTTTTAGTAATTTTGGGGAGGCCATTCTTGATCTATGTGATTTCCTCTGTGTTTGTTTGAGTCATGAGACAACTTGAGTCAAATACGTCAAACTGATGTTCTCCACTTTTATATTTTTATTTTCATGTTCATTTTTTGTAATTTTGGGGAGGGCATTCTTAATCTATGTGATTTCCTCCCAAAATTCGGCCTACATAAAAAAAACATGATCACTATCTTATCTCTAATATGCATAGTGTTCCAATTTAGATTTTAAAACCCCTAAACTTGATAACATGTTTTGGGTGACTATCTCAAACCATATATATTTACAGGAATTACTTATCTTTTTCAACATAGATATACAATTGTGTCAAATATATCTCCTCCTTTAAGTCACCATACTCCAATGATGTCTCAAATTTCCCCATCCTATCTCTAAATCAAAAGTTGTTCCTACACATAATAAGAACTTGATAAATGTTATGTTGCAAGAATTATTTATGTTTCTTACCATAGATATACAAGCCATCTTTAGGAGGCCATTGTAGTCTATTGGATGTCCTAGAAAAATGTCCACTACATAAAATTTAAGAAATAAAAAAATTGATAACAAGAAAATGACCACCTTCTTGTCTCTAATATGCACTTAAAACCCTTAAACTTGAGAAAAAAAAATACAGCACAATCTTATTTCTAAAAGGAAAATGACCACTATCTTGTCTCTAATGCACTTAAAACCCTTAAATTTGAGACAAAATAATCCAGATTTTGATAACATGTTTTGGGTGACTATTTGAGACCATATAGAGTTACATATGACCATTACCTTGTCTCTAATATGCACTTAAAACTCTTAAACTTGAGACAAAATTAATCAATGTTTTGATAACATGTTTTGGGTGACTATTTGAGACCAGATAGAGTTGCATATGACCACTATCTTGTCTCTAATATGTACTTAAAACCCTTAAATTTGAGACAAACTAATCTAGTTTTTATAGCATGTTTTGGGTGAATGTTTGAGGCTATATAGAGTTGCAAGAATTACATATCTTTAGTAGCTAGGGAAAATATCTCAACTAAAATAACCAAAATATATCACTCACTGTGAAATATTCTCTTACAACTAATATCACCTTGTAATTTTCAAAAAAACAAATTATGTTTTGACCACTCCAAAATATTCTTTCACAACCGATGTCACCTTGTACTTTTCAAAAATGCTATTGAAATTATCTTTTCATTGAAAACCCATTTTCATTCATGTGATTATCCATTAGGCAACCATACTTTGGTACCATTCTTAATAAAAAGAAGAAGCCATCTTGAGGAGGCCACTTTTAATGAGTAATATTGGCGAAACAATTCTTAGTCTATGTTAGTCTATCTTAGTCTATATAATGTCCTCATAAAATGTCCCCTACATTAAAAAAAATTGGGAAAAAAATTGCTAAAATAAAATGACCATTATCACATTTCTAAAAATGATAAAAAGAAAATGACCATTATCTTATCAAAAATAAAATGACCATTATATTATCTCTAATATGCACTTAAAACCCTAAAACTCTAGACAAAATAATCTAGCTTATGCTAGCATGTTTTGAGTGACTATTTGAGACCATATAGAGTTGTAAGAATTACTTATCTTTTTAGACATAGATATAAAATTGTGTCAAATATATATCCTCCTCTAAGTCACCATACTTAAACGAAATCATGTCTTCACATTCCCCTATCTTATTTCTAAATCAAAAGTTGTTCCTACATATAATATCAAAAGTTTTTCATACATATAATATCTAAGAACTTGATATCTAAGAATTTGATAGATGTTATTTTAGTAACCACTCAAGTGTGTTTTGACAACTTAAAAATATTCTTTCAAAAACAATATTACTTTTCAAAGATGCTATTGAATTTATCTTTTCCTTAACACCCATGTGCATTCAACTCAAATATGAATACGTTTTGACAATTTCAAAATATTCTTTCACAACTAATACCACCTTGTACTTTAAAAAAAAATGCTATAGAATTTATCTTTTCGTTTTACACACATTTCCATTTGGATCCATGTGTTCATCCATTAAGAAACCATACTTTGATATCACTTTTAGTAAAAAATGAAGTCATATCCTTATACACCCATTTCCATTTGGATCCATGTGTTCATCCATTAAGAAACCATACTTTGATATCATTTTTAGTAAAAAATGAATCCATAACCCTATACACCCATTTCCATTTGGATCCATGTGTTCATCATATCATTTTTAGTAAAAATTGAAGCCATATTCTTATACAAGCCCAATTCTAGCACTCCTTCGATTTTTATATTCTCTTATAGCTATAGGCTCATTTATGTAAGTAAACAAATGAAATATACAATTGAAATTGGATAAACTATAATTGCATATATCTAGTGGCTTTTTTTACTAAGTTCACCTTCTCCAAGGCTAAGGTGGAGTTCCAATTTCCTATTCTAAAATTCTTTATACCTCCTCATCACTATCATCATTAAACTTTGGTCCATTATCTCTTTAAAATTTTCTAATCTTTGGTGTGGTTGCTAAAGAACTAAATAAACAACTAGCTTCTTCTCACCCTCTTCTACTGAAGACTTTAGTTTTCTTAAAACAATATTCTTATACTTAAAATTCTCATCTACATGATCATAAAGCTTGTATGCTTTTACACCAACAACATAATTAATGACGATACATTTCACTACCTTATTATCCAACTTCAAAAATTCATCCTTAGGCACATGATCATAAACCCTGCAACTAAAATGTGAATATGCTAAATCAATGGATTTTTCTTAATTAATAATATGACTTTGTTTTAGTTAAGGCCCTGATAGGGGTCCTTTTCTAAATAATTAGTGTAAAAAAACTACTTAGGTAACATACAATAGAATTGGCTTTTATCTAGAATTTCTACTCTAACTTGGATCCTCTAAGCATACTCTAAAACTCCCCATCAAAGTATTATTCATGTGTTGTAAGCGGCATATAGAGTTGTCATATGATTTGATGCATAGTTCTCCTTATACAACATTTCAGAATCTACAAAAACAAAAACTCACTATTTTTATTAGTCTTCAACGCCTTGATCTTCCTATTAATTAAATTTCTGAAGAGGACCTTAAACAACATCAACCAAATGAATATTGTTGATTTATTTATGATAGATATATACATGTTAATCTATAGTAGTCATCAATCCATAACACATAGTATAAATATTAAATTATTCAACACTAACAAGATGAAATTCATAAAGCTTGAACCATATCTAGCCTATAAATATAAAATTTATGATAAATACACTAAAATTTTACATAGATATGTTTTCATCTAGCCACAACACATGTAGGTAACCACTAGGAGAACCAAATTTCTCCTATTGTTTTGGTTGTATGTTTCCATCTATCCACCCATGTAGGCAATGACTAGGAGAAAAATATTCTCCTCTTGTTTTAGCTTGAGAAATTGTAGGTTTCTACAAATATAGCTCTAATGCCATCTATATTTTTACTTGTAGATTCAATAACTTATGTGATGTCCTAAAAAAAAAGACAAGAATCTACTCTAGTCTTCTGTGGAAACCAAAATTGATCGATGAAAACAATAAGAAGAAAAGGAAGAAGTTCAATCGCACATAACACATATTTTCCTTGGTAAAGAAACTACTATAAAACCTGAATATCTATATTGAATTAACCAGAATATTTAAAAAGAAAATACAATTCTTGTTCAACCTGAACAATTACTGCCGCAACACAATCTATCTCTCTCCTTCACAAGTGAGCTCAAGCGAACACTTAGCAAATTCTTCTGTCTACCAAGCCCCTACATCCTTCTGAAATTCCTGAGAGAATTAGCCCATATTTAATTGAGAAATTCTCCTTTTATCACTTTGCAATCCAACCATATGCCCTCAACTGATTGCATGCGCCATCTGTACAACTAGGAAAATTACACAATGGATAGTACACTATCCTTGAACTCTCATATCAACTGAGTCTTCCTCTAAACTGACATGGATGAGTTATTTATTAGTGAATCTTGAGTTAATTGGTGTGACACAATTGGGAAATTCTCTCTCCATAACTGTGCAATCCATACATAGGCCCTCAACTGATTGCATGCACCATATGTACAACTCGGAAAATTATACAACTCATAGTACATTGTCCCTGAATTCTAATATCAACTCGGTCTTCCTCTGAATTGACATGCATGAGTTATTTATGAGTGAATCTTCAGTTAACTAGTGTGGCACCGAGGATGCATTGGTGCATGTCCCCATTACTAGACCTCCTACTAGTTCTTCCAATAGTTAAAACTAGTTTAATTGACTTTAGCTCAGTTAAACTAAGTTAATTAATTACAACTCAAAATAACTCAACATTGGCCCTTGACATTATCTCAGCTAAACTAATTGAATTAATTACAACTCAAAAAACTCAACCTCCTCCCTTAAAATTTAGGGATCACTCTACATGACTCTAGATAGACTTCCAAATTGAATTTATTGACCCAACTAAGTCAACTTAACTTAGTTAATTGTTACAAGTTTCTATGAGAATATAATTACAATTTAATTCCTAATTTAATTCAATGAAAAATTAAATTAAGATTTTCTTGTTGTTTTTTTAACATTTCTTGTTGCTATTTTCAGCACAGATAACACTCATATGATTATTTATGGACAACTAGCCTCACATGAATCTTATCCATGTTCAATTTAGTGCTATTTTACATCTAGACTAATAATATGAAAATGGCTCATTAGGTGTGAGGTACATGAGCCTTTTTCAATAAAGTGTTTTCATTAAATGTTTAAGGTCATTGTCTCACGGATCATAAGTTGAATGGGATGAATGCTCAATTTTCAATATATTCATGTTCCCATGCTTCACCTTGGTTGTTACCACTTTCCCTCACTCTAATGTGACCCTGCCTCACTACTTTACATCCTCGGGCACAAACTAGTAGGTTCTAATTGACATTGCATGCATGCGGCAATCCATACTTAGGGTTTTCCATCTCTCCCCTATATTCACATCCCATATTTAGGTTGATTTCTATCTATCAACAAATATGAGCTTTTAATTGAAATCACATGTGAGTGGCAATCCATACATAAGGTTTCACATCTCTCCCTTATATTCACATCCCATATTTAGGTTGATTTCTATCTATCATCATTATTCATTTTTTTTCTCATTCTTTAGTATGGATCTAAAAACATTTTTCCCCATCATGTTGAAATGAAAAAAATTGGTAGAGATAAATTAATTGCATGGAAATACTAGAGTGTGATATCTAGTCCCCTCAATGTTCCTCACCCATTTCATTGCTAATCCCTCGGATATCTAAATAAAGGAGAATTTGATCATCTTATCCCCAAAAGAAAAATGGAATGATTCATATTCATGTGGCTTGTTGTAGGAGAATTTTTTTTAGTTTTATGAAGAGAAAGAAGAACAAATATACATATAAATACAAACACAAATAAAAAATATGTATTATAGATAAAACAATAAAGTGCATGGTTACGCAATTATATTATCATGGATTGACACTTTAATGAGGTTGGGAGATTGGGGAGAAAGTCCAAATTCACACCAATCATAGATCAGTGAATTAGATTCATTGAGGTCCCTCTTGATCACTAAAGGGGTGGGGGTTATGATACCATTGGTTTAATAAAAGTGGTTTCTTGCCACTATGTGAGCATATAAGGAAACAAAGGTTATGAAAATAGGTAAGTATGGACACATATTGCTCAAAACAAGTAACATATTGACATGCATTTAAGGTGTATGGATGATGTGGCACTTTATGTCAGCATGATGTCATTAGTGACATCACTCAATTTTCAAAATTTATATCAAACAAAAAGAATGTGGCCTTAGTAAGTGAATAAGAGAGAAAAAATTAATATTTTACCATGAAAAAACAACACAATTGATTTCGTAACAACAATGCCAACTCTTCCAACACATTCCCAACATTGTACATTGATCTTTAGGTCAACAAAATTTTAAAGAAAAATTCGATGTAGTCTCTTTTACTATTATTTATCCTTTTAAAACCATGATTAAGTATAGGAGGTACAACCTTACACTCCATGAATGTGTAAATTATGAAAACATGCCATTAGCGGGCCGTGAGGAAGATATCTGTGATACCCATTGAAAATTGTATTTATCTCAAATCACAAAAGGAACGTCAAGTAAACTATTAATTTTCCACTATTTGATGTTGTTACAATCACTTTAGCCTAATTCTTAACTTCAAACATTAATAAATAGAAATTTTATATAAAACTATAAATGTAATGTACAATAAAAGAGAATGAGAAGCAATGAAAAGAGACACAAGAATTCGGTCAAAGACAAGGGAAAACCCCACAACATTGAAAACCCTTTCAAATTATTATTCTTATTAGATTGGCATAAAATGTTCAACGGAGAGAGTACAATAATTCAATTCATCAATGAATCAAAGTCAATCTTCAAATATCCAATAAAATCAATCCACCAATATCAAATGATTAACCAATAGTCAAATATGGTCAAAGTGAGAGTTTGTAATTCTATCAATGTAAACAATAGTCAAATGTGCCCTATCTAGTCCATGAGTCAAATTTCAATATTCCCTCTAAGAGCTTGGTTAACATTCAATGTACCCAACCTCCAATGCTGGTAAAAGTTAGCCAAAAATATTCAACAAAAATATTTCAAAAGAGAGAGACAAATCTATGATTCACTCCCCTTTTGGCACCACCAGGTACTAGAAGGCATTGGGAACTCTTTAGGAAGGTTCCTAAAGATGGATCAAGAAAGAATGGACAAAGATATCTTCCCATATGCACGCATATGTGTTGAGATGGATTTAAGCAAAGGACTTCTTGATCGAATCCACATGATACATCAAGACTTCAAATGGACACAATGGTCAGATTTTGAAAATACTACCTTCAAATGTCGCATTTTCCATCAAACAGGGCACCTGCAGAACACATGCAAACAAGAAAAGAAAAAGACAAAGAAAAGACCACAAAAGCAAAAAGGATGGAAATTCATCGAACCTCCTTCTTCAGATGATGAGGATGAAGAAATGGATGAGACCCAACAACAGCTAGAGACATAAAATCAACAAGGTTCTCAAAAGGATGGAGAAGAGAAGTAGAATGATTAGAACAAACAAGCATAGATTCCCAATAACTCAGTAGTGGTCTTGATCCATGAGAACCAACACGATGAGAAGAGAAACAATCAAGGTCCAGGTGGAACAAAGTGATCACATCTGTTTGAGAGGTCAGATTCAAATAAAGAAGGCCAAAAGATTTCAGGAAATAATGAGCTAGCAATTGTTTCATCTAATCCATCAATAGGGGTTTGGAAAAAAGTCCAAAAGTAAAAGGAGAAAAAAAAACCAGTTTATCTTGTCAAATGTATTTTTTTTATTCTAGCTACTATGTGTGCTTAAATCACATACACTTATTCTTGAGCCAATATTTGAATGCACTTGTGCATCTGATCTATGTAAAATTTTATTTTTATTAATACTAAGTTGTTGAGTTTTACCTTGAAAATATATATATATATACACACACACACACACACACACACACACACACAAATAAAAAATATGTATTATAGATACAACAATAAATTGCATGGTTATGAAATTATGTTGGGAGATGGGGGAGGAAGTCTAGATTCTCACTAATCATAGATCAATGAATTATATTCATTGAGGGCCCTTTTGAACATTGATGGGGTGGGGGTCGTGATACCATTGGTTTAATGTAACACCCTTTGCCCACTTCTACCCAAGCAACGAGTCAGCCAGGGTAAACATGCAATGAGTGGCCCCTATGATATTATTCAACCTCCTAAGTCACATTAAGGAAGTGGAACCGATGGAAACACACCATACAGACATCCAAAATCATCAACATAACCCTCAGAAGATAATTCAGCCACTCACACGCCATGTCGATGGGTCCCACTGTTTTCTTAGGTCTCTTGGGCCATAGTCCCTATCATGCTATGGGCAAGAGAGTGACCAACAACCTAAATTCAATCTCATCGGCCTACCTGCTAGTGACTGTGGACCAAAACTGTCAGTGCTATACAAGTGACTCTGGGATTTGACCCACTTTTTAGGCCCAAAGCCCATTTCCTTACCCATAATTGATTCATCTCTTTAAGTTAGTAAAGTAGGAGTGACCAACAACCTAAATTCGCTCTCAGAGGCCTAGCTTCTAATGACTGTGGACCAAAATTGTTAGTGCTATTCGAATGACTCCAGGATTTGAGCCACTTTTTCAAGCCCAGATCCCAGGTCACTGCCCAAAACTAATTCATCTCTTCAATTCAATAAATTAACAAGGAAATGAAATTACTGAGGAAAATACTTCTTAGAGATCTTGATAAGATCCCTAGTGGCCATGATAGACATTTCATCAACATATCATCGACATGTAATCTGTAGGTGTAAATAATAGAGTTAAGTTTAGGGATCTCATACTTATATGAGAATCACTATGAACCATTGTTCCCTTATGTAATTTGATGCATTATCATCTATTAGGTCATAGACACATTATACATTCACATACAAGTAACAACATGTTGAAATTCATATGTAACCATTGTCATAAAATGTACATAGAACCAACGTAATGGGAAAAAAAATACAATAAACATGACAACCATCAAATCCATAAATACATCAATACCTTTATACATGGAAATCAAGGAAAGAATATCTCATTAATGAATGCAATGAACCAACTGGAGATGGGACTACCACATTCCACCCAACCGTAGAATAGCTTAGCCAAATTTCTTGTCAACCATTCAACCCCGTGCCATATTCCAAGCATGAATGTGGGATCTCGTAAAAGACATCAATGAAAACTCATCCAGGGATTCCATAGGCCATCCCCCTCATCCCATCAAATAATGACTCCACCTCACATTCAGACATCGCCAAAACCATCATCGGATTGGTCTCCATCCAAGCCTTCTAGGGCTTCCAGAGTGTTTGTTCGAACCAAGGCTTCTAGGGCTAGCAGATCAAGCCACCGTTGTCATCAGGATTCTAGAGCATTTTTCCAACCAAGGTTTCTAGGACTGGTAACTCAACCCACCAAGGACTTCCAAAGATTTTGTCCAACCAAGGATTCCATGACTAGTAACTCAACCCAAGTTGTTACATGACTTCTAGAGCGTTTGTCCAACTAGGGTTTCCAAGAAGTAATAACTCAACCAAATCTAAGGAATCATGAGAACCGACCAAAAACAAATCATGAAAGTAAACCGACAATCACCCTGGCTATCCATGAAATGGAAAGGCTATGCAATCCATTGTCAATCCAAACATTCCTCCATGCCAATGACATACTGTTATGCAACCAACTGACAAAATAGAAGAAAAGATAGAGCGACGACTTCAAAATCATCCTCTTCAAGGGGTAAACCTCATTTACATTACGCAAATGAACAATTATTGGATGACACAAATGAAAACACCTTCGTTTTATATATAGGATTCTAAGGGGTTAGAATAAAGTCAAATCTAACATAACAATAATAATGTAACGTTGTGCAACAATAACAATAAGGTGTTACAATGACAATAATAATTAGGGAATACACTAGTATTATAGGGACCTAACATTCCCCTCTCCAAAAAAGTGTTGTCCTCAATGCTTGAGTTTTTTTGGATGATTCTGTATAAAATTATCATCCTCCCATGGGGAATCTTTGGTGGGTAAATTCCTCCACTTGATAAGATACTCTGAAATTGATCGATCTCGTAGCTGTAGAGTTCTGGTTTCTATGACTTATTTAGGTTCCAATATGATTTTTCCTTCCTCATAAAGTTCTAGCAATATTTTTTGAACTGGGAGCTTGCTGCCTATAACCTTGTTTAAGAATGAAACATGGAAAACTCGGTGCACTCACGAAGTTGTAGGAATATCCAATTTGTATAATATATTACCAATGTTTTTGCAACACCTTGTACGAATGATAATACTTTGGTGATAATTTATTATCCTTCTTATCCTTCTTGAAAGACATTTGTTTGTATGGTTGTAGCCATAGAATTACCAAGTCACCTATATCAAAACTTCTTTTGTTGCAATGTTGATATGCTTTTTCTTTCATTATATTATGTGCCAAAGTGAGGTTATCCTTTAATAGTTGGAGAACTTGTTGTTGATGCTCGATGTTGTATTTCACTGCTCAAACCTTAGAATTTTCTCTTAAATATGATGTGATGGATGGTGGATGATATCCATAAAGTTCCATAAATGGGGTCATTTTTTCTAAGTATGGAAGAAAGTGTTATACCACCATTCAACCAGAGGTATCCATTTGGCCCATTGCATCTATTCATCAAATACAAAGAAATGAAGATATCATTCTAAACATGTGGTCATTATTTTAGTTTCTCCATCAGATTGAGGATGATAAGATGAGCTATGAGCTAACTAAGTACCAAGACAATAAAATAATTATGTCCAAAATTTCTAGTGAAAATAGGATTTTTGTCACTTGCAATAATCTTTAGGTTTCCATGTAGCTTTTGAATTGTTTCCATAAATGCAGTAGCAACTGTACGGAATTTAAAGGGATGAGATAATGCCCAAAAGTGTTCACACTTGGTAAGTCTATCAAATACCACCATGATGACACTCTTTCTTTTGGACTTGCGTAAACCTATGATAAAATCCATTGAAACCTCCTGCCAACGTTCACATGAAATGGATAAAGGTTGTAATAGACTTGGGGTCCTAATTGTTTCAACTTTATTTTCTTTGGAAACCAAACATTCTGCCACAAAATTTTGAATATCATATCTAAGGCCATCCAAAAAAAATCCTTCTTAACCATATGGTAAGTTTTTAAAAATCCTAAGTGCACTCCTAAGGAAGAGGTGTGAGATTACATAATAATATTCTATTTGATTTGGGAATTATTACAGAGGTACAAGCAATCTGTGTACCATAACAAATCATTTTTCCAACTAAATGTATCAGATGTACTGCAGTCTTGTTGTAACTTTTGAATGAGTGCCCACACTTCTTCATCATTCTTCCATTCATCCCTTGCTTCCTTTATCCAATTTGGTTGGATAATATAAATGGCACTAAGCAATGCTTCCACATCCTCATCCTTTTTTGGGAGTGCATCTGCAACAACATTTTGATTCCCTTTTTTGTAGATGATTTCAACATCATAACCCAACATATTTGTGACCCACTTTTGTTTCTCTTTTGAAAATAATATTTGTTCTAAAATGTATTTAAGGCTATCATGATATTTTTTTACATTGAAGTGTGTTCCCATTAGGTAAGGTCACCATTTCTTAAGTGCATGTAGTATTTCCAACATTTCCTTCTCATAAATAGCTTTGTGTAAATGCCTTCCTTTGATTGGATGACTTTCGAAAGAAATGGGTCTTTCTTCTTGCATTAAAACAACACCAATTCCATTTCTTTAAGCATCACATTCCACAATATTTTTTTTTTTAAGTCTGGCATAGCTAAGACTGATGCTTAGTACATTTCCTCTTTAAGATGCTCAAAGGCTTTTGTCGCTTCTGGAGTCCAAAAAAATGCATCTTTCTTTATTAATGTTATTAGAGGTGCTACTATTCTCCCATAATCCTTAAAAAACTTGTGAGAATACCCTGTCAACCTGACAAATCCTTATAGATGCTTTATGGATGTGGGGATTTTCCATTCCTTAATGGCTTTAATTTTTCTAGAGTCTACCTTAACACCTTCATGAGATACAATATGACCCAAATATTCCCCCTCTTGCAATCCAAAGAAAAATTTGGAGGTTTTTGCATATAATTGTT
The DNA here is from genome assembly GCA_000404065.3 of Pinus taeda. NCBI lineage: Eukaryota > Viridiplantae > Streptophyta > Pinopsida > Pinales > Pinaceae > Pinus > Pinus taeda. Next base: position 33,230 of record APFE030860142.1, on the reverse strand, counting down.
TCTCCTCCAATAGTTTGAGCTCTCTATCAACATGTTCAACATGATCCTTCCTAGACTTGTTGTAGATTAATATATCATCAAAAGATACTAACACAAATTTTCTAAGGAAGGGTTTGAAAATGGAAATCATCAAACCTTGAAATGTAGAAGGTGCATTGGTAAGGACAATATACATGACCACAAATTCAAAATGACACTCATGAGTTCTATATGTTGTTTTTGGAATGTCATCAGTCTTCATTTTGATTTGATGATATTCTGAACTAAGGTCCAACTTGGTGAAGTACATTTATGCATGTAATTCATCCAATAATTCATCAATGATGGGAATGGGAAATTTATCTTTAGTAGTGAGCTTGTTTAGATCCCTATAATCCAGAAACATGTGCCATGATCCATCCTTATTGTGCACCAATACTACTGGAGTAGAGAAAAACCTTTGACTAGGTTGAATTATACCAACCTCTAGCATTTCTACAACCATATGTTCAATTTCACTCTTTTGGCATAGGGGCATCTATAAGGCCTCACATTTGGAGGAACACTTCCTGGAATCAAATGAATACCATGATCATGATCATGAATAGGTAGGCCTTTGGGAGTCTCAAATACCTTGGAATGATTATCAAAGACTTTTGGAGATCTAGAGAAATAGTTGATTTCGACGTGGGAAACTCTAGCAAACATAATTGTGCAATTACGCCATGTTGTTTTTCTTTAGAATATTTCTCATGCCATTAGAGATGATTAAATTTATAGGTTTCCCTGAAATACCCCTTAATTCAACTTCCTTTCCTTCTAAAAAAAATTCAAGAAAATTTCTTGAAAATTAAAAGCTATTGTACCCAAAGTTTGTAGCCATTAGACTCCTACTACAACATCAGCACCACCCATTAGAACGGAAATCATGGGACTATTCAACTCATATTATCCCATGGATAACTTGATATTATGACACTTTCTAGACAAATTTATGGTTCTTCCATTTGCAACCATCACTTGACACTCTAGTGTTGCATATAGGAAATAATTCAATTCCTTCGATATCTTACAATGAATAAAATTATGGGTACTTCCTGAATCAATCAACACTATTACCTTCTTATTGTTGATATGTCCTTCTATATTGATAGTTTTAGCAGTGGTTATTCTGGACAAGGCATTACAAGATATGGTCGGATTCATTTCTTCTTTCTCTAGGCTTTGTTCTTGGTCTGTATCCTCTTCTTTTGATCTCTCTTGTTCGTTTTATTCTTCCCCTTCATAATCTATGTAAAATAATTTCTTCTTGACACACTTACGACCTTTAATGTATTTGTTATCACAACTATAGCAAATCCCTTTTTCTCCTTTTTCTTTCAATTGTTATGGTGTCAACCTTGTAGGTTGTGGAAGTCTAGGAGCAACGACACTTCCATCTTTATAGTTGTGAGTGGTAGGCTTCCTTGTTGCGATAATTTTTCTTTCAATTTTTTTTACCAAGCTGAATGCCTTCACCAATGAATTAGGTTCCCAAAGGAAAACCTCATGTTGGATGTTATCCTTTATTTTCCTTATGAACACATCAATCCTACGCTCCTATGGGATATATTTTACCCTTATATTCAATTTTTTGAAGTCTTCAATGTGCTCCACCATTGAACCTTTTTGTTTGAGATTTATCAATTGGCTAAAAAAGGTTTTTCCTTTTGTATCCTTATAATGTGCCATCATTTCTTCCATAAAATTTTCCCAAGTGACAATTTGTTTATGAGAAAGAAGCCATAGATACCATCCAAACTAATTGGTTCCAATATAAAGTCACAATGCATACCTTATGTGTGCTTTTCACATTATGGAGATCGAAATATTGCTCCATATGTAGTATCCATGTTATGGGATCCTTGCCATCAAACTTCCTCATGTCGATCTTTGGAACATGTTGGCTCTTCAGTCCAACATTAGAGTCTATGAAATCATTTTCAACATGGTTGGTCTTCAATCAAACATTAGATTCTATGAAATCATGACTAACATTTCCTTTTTTCTCATCATTAGTTTCCTGTACTACCTTTTCACCATGAGGAAGTATTTCTTCTAGCAACTTTTCCAAACCTCCTTTGAAACTTCCATTTATTTCTTCAAACCTTCAATGTTTACTTTTAAAACATCCATATTAGCTTCCATGAATTTTTTTAAACCATCAATCTTATCTTTTGTTACTTTTTGTGAGAGTGAAATTTGTTGCACTTAGTCTCGTAATTTTGATATATCATGTTACATTTATTCCTCTTCTTCATGAGTCATTCTAGAACTTTCAAGTTTCTTACTAGGTGTTTCCATTTTCTTTCTTCGGGGCATCAATTAATGATAATTATGCTTCACTATGTCCTTTTAATTCCATCAAACTAAATTGTCAAACCAAACTTATCCAAAATTTTCAAAAGACTACAAACCATTTTTTGGCTTTGTAGGAGCCCAATATTGCATCTGTTGTATTTTTTTAATTTTATATCTCCAAGATCTAAATTTTTTTCTTATCGTAGTCCTCTGAGTTCTCGTTCCAACCCTAGAAGCGTGATAATGATTGGATTCTCCGAGGAAGAGTTATGCCAAATCTCTCACGATGTCCTGATTATATACGCATTTAGTAGAGATAACTTGTACGAAGTGACATGTTGCAATGTTTCAACTTTCAGACAGGAAATCGATATACATAACACTACTATATGTCCTCTTTTTGTAACTTCTCATGAAATTTCAATATGATTCTCAGAGAGATAGTTATGACAATTTTCCGTGGGTCACCTGTTTGAAATATAATTTGGGAGCCTACAGAAAACCTAACTTCCTTGGACCACATATCTAAAACTATATCGATAAAAGATCTAAAATTCAAACTCGAGGTTCATCAATATTTCAGATCAAATGGGTTTTAATTTTATCTTCTGAAACATCGTAGAAAAAAAGGTTATAGCGAAATTCCACAATGAGCTTTTGAGGCACTGAAACGGTAGAATGGAAAGCTCTGATACCAATTGTTATACAATCAGCTCACAAAATAGAAGAAAAGATAGAGAAATGACTTCAAAATCAGCCTCTTCGAGGGGGAAACCTATTTTACATGAAATAAATGAACAATTCTTGGATGATACAAAATGACAAGTCCTTCTTTCTATATATAGGAGTCTAAGGGGTCACAATATAGTCAAAGCCGAGATAACAATAACAATGTAAGGGCACAACAATAACAATAGTGGGCTTCTATGGGGCATAATAATAACAATATGGGGACAACGTGGGCACACAAATAACAATAAGGGGCTATAATGACAATAATAATAAAGGAATAGACTAGTATTATAGGGACCTAAACATATCACGACCAAGAATCCATATGCATGTGCATGCATGTCCAAACTAGTGAAGAAATTATACATGCAACTCGATACCTGCAAGAAAATTTGATGTAGTTTCTAATGTTGATGCCTTCTTGCACTTTCCCGCTCTTCCTTTTCCTTCTTTCTCCAAGAATCCATGTATGTCACACCCACCAAGAGTGCTCCAAGAAATATAATGAGAGAATAATGAGAGAGAGATCTAACACTGAACCGACAAAAGGTTACCAATTGATCCTCAGAAGCCTTTTTATGAATGAGACCTTTATTTTTTTAATTTTCCATTATTTTACTTCATTTTTGTCCTCACATGAAACCTGTGACCTTTCACTTATTTTTTCTCCTAATTTCCATTATTTTTATAAATGAATTTTCCAAAATACCTTTTTGCCTCCTTCAATCCTTAGCCTTAACCATTTCCTAATTTCCTTATCAAATGAACACCTGCTAGGATGTCTTTCCCAATATTCAGCTTGGTGTAAGTGTCCGAGTCATACATGGTTATTGTTTTTAACATTTATTACATGGAATTTTCACCAAGGATTTTACATTTAATGAAAGTGGTTTATTTCCATTGTTCAAGCATATAATGAAACGAGGGTTTTATAGATAGGTAATCATAGAAACATATCTATAAACACAAGCAACATATTGACATGCAGTTGAGGTGGATGGATGATGTGGCACTTTCAGTTAGCATGATGTCATTATTGACATCACTAAATTTTCCAAATTTGTATCCAATAAAAGGAAAATGACCTTAGTAAGGGAAAGATAGAGAAAAAATTATTATTTTACCATGAAAAAAGAACACAATGGATCTCGTGATAACACTATTAACTCAGCCAACACATTCCCAAGATTGTACATTGATCTTTAGGTCAACAATTTTTTCAAGAAAAAATCCATATAGTCTCTTTCACTATTATCTATCCTTCTAACGACCAAGTATAGAAGGTTGAATGCTCCATCCCACGGGCCTATAAATTTTGAAAACATACCATTAGTGGACCTTTATGTAGATACCTATGATATCTTTTGAAAATTTGACTTATTTCAAATTAGAGAAGGAACATACAGTAAACTATTAATTTTCCATTGTTCTATGTTGTTATAATCACTTTAGCCCAATTCTTAACTTCAATTAGCAATAAATTCAATATTCCAATAATAAATAAATTTTTTTTAGAGATAACAATAATTTCAATGTACAATAAGAGACAATAAGGATTAATGACAACAGACATAATAGTTTAGTCAAGGTCTAGGGAAAAACCCATAATGGGGAAAACCCTTTCAAATTCTTCATTTTTTATTTTCATAAAATGTTCATGAAATAGAGTACAATAATTCAATTCATCAATGAGCCAAAGTGAATCCCTTTACTATCCAACAAATTCATCCAACGAATATCAAATGATGAGCCAATAATCAAATATGTCCTAAGTCAAATCTAGTCAAAGTCAAAGTCTACAATTCTCTCAAATTCAAGAGTAGCCAAATGTGCCCTAACTAGTCGTTCAGTCAATAGTCAAACTTCCTTGCAAGATATTGGTCAAAATTCAAAGTAATCAACCTCCAAATTCAGCCCAAACCAATAAACAAAACTCGTTCAAAAGAGAGACAAAACTATGACCAAAGCCTCAATTGTTCAACATCCAAGAAATTCTCATTTTGTGTGCCACTCAAATCGACCATCCAAGATAGGTTAAAAAGAATCCAAACCAAACCAAGAAAATGTTGGTCAACATTGGTCAAAGTCTTCCAAACAAAAAACTCAACTCTAATTATAGAATAACCTCTAAAACCTTGGCACGTGTGAAGAGGACCTTGCATTTTTTCACATGTATGAACCAATAGAAGAGGAGAGATATGCTTAATGTGATGTCTCCAAATGATGAGAATTGACTTGTATTTATAGGCATTGGAGGAAGGCTAATTTTTATTCTAGGTTGACCTTCACTTTGATGCCATTAAGGGGTTCCACTTTAAAAATTATTTTTTCCTCAACCAAATTAAATTCTTCCAAGGGATATGAGGGGTCTTTCTTGACGAGGAGGGTTGTCTAAAGGATGAAATTTTTCCTTGAACTACCAAATTAACACTCCCTCTCAGCTAGGGAGAAATTTCTAACAAAAATATATGTTCCATCTCAAATATCTCATCATCATCAAGTCAACTATTATCCTTACCCATCTTTTCTCATATTTCTGAAGCACCCTTGAATCGAAAATAAGAAGAATTTAAAATCATAGGGGAGTTTACGCTACTACCCTCTCTCTAGTGACAATAGGAGAGATACAACTTACCAATAAAGGATCAAACCCATTCTTTTGTCTATCAACGGGAAAGATACAACTTTCTATAAAAGGTAAGCATCATGTTCATCCTATCATCCAGTTACAATGGGTGATATCCATCTACCAAGAAAGTATCACATCCCTCATTTTGTATAATCAAAGACGAGATACAACTTCTAATAGAAGGTAGTGATCACATCCATCCCAATTGATTTTTTATATTCCCTCATTGACCGTCAAGAGTAAAGTGGTAGAAGACCCACATCGTAATCACTTGAGTGAGATACAACTTTCTATGCAAGGATCACAACCATCTCAAGTCATCTTAACCCATTGACTAGATGGGGAGGAACAATCCAAACAAGGCCAACTTGTGGGTAGGATGCATACTAGGGTATACTCTGTCAATCATGATAGGGGAGATACCCAACTTGTCATAAATGACAAGGATCACACATAGCCTATAGTGAATATATGTGAGATACTGCTTACCATAGAGTGTAAGGATCAGGACCATCCTATTGTTTAGAGATCTGTAAACTATAGGGCTCTCAGACTCAATTCCTCTCCTTGTGAGCTCAAATAGAGGGGGAGAGCATAACTCAGTGTTCTTGATCAGCTGAGACCATTACTTGGGAGGGTCACATCCATCCTTCCAAGCTACTCCCTTAAGACAAATAACTTCCCTTTAAACAAAGCCTTGTTGTGTATGCTTGCTATATGCTTGTCTATTGAAATGTGATGGAGTATTACAACTCCTCTCTGTACCATGTCTCAAATGCAGTGGTAACTAATCTTAATATGCTTAGAATTATCATGAAATATGAGATTCTCTACAAATCAGATCCTACTCTTACTATCACAATATATGACTATAGTACTTAGCACCTACTCAAATAGTTCTCTAAAGAGATTTATCATCAAAATTGCCTCACAACTAGCCATGCTAGTATCCATGTACTCTGCCTCGACTGTGATCAAATCTACAGACTTGTGCTTTTTGCTCATCCAATCTATCATAGCAAACTCCAAGCTAAAATAAAACCCTCATGTGCTCTTCCTTTTAATAAAATTTCCAGTTGAGTCAACTTTGGTGTATCTATGCAGTCTCACATTTTCGGAAGTGTATCTCATACCAAGGTTAATCATCCCATGAAAATATCTCAATATGTGTTTGGGAGCAACCCAATGTGCATGAAAGGGGATCATTCTTGAATTCACTCAAAATATTTACTATAAAGCATATGTTTGGATCAATGTTCACACGGAACATAAATGTCGCAATGAACTCTTGATGCTCAAAAGGATTCACCAGATTAGTTCATCCAACATCTCTACATAAATTCTTTATGTTCATATCCATCGAGGTGGCCAAGTATTTTCATTCTGTCATTCCAAATATTTTTAATAGCTTCACGACATATTTTCCTTGAAAAATAAAATCTATCCATGTTTCTACCAAACCTCTAATTCCAGGAAGTAATGCATCATACGAAGATCCTTCATCCAGAACTCATTGGCTAAGTCCTCTTTATGCTTGTGCATTAGAATAGATCATCAACATATACAACCAAAATCAAATGCATATCTTGGACCTCCTTGAAGTATAGGTTAGGGTAAACACTTCTTTTCACGAATCCAAGCTTCAAGAAGTCACTGTTAATGTGGGCATACCAGGCTCTGGGTGCTTGATTCAAGCCATATAATCCCTTCTTCAACCTGCAAACATGAGTCTTTATGTCCTTCAATTAAAATTTGTTGGGCTACTCAACATATACTTATTATTGTAGTATGCCATAAACAAATGTCATCTTTACATCCATCTAGTGAAGTGTCCATCCATGACTAGCAGCAAGGGAAACAATTGATCTATTGGTAGTGTAGCAGGAAATGGGAGAAAATATGTCATCATATTGTTCTCCCTCTTTCTGCAGGAAACTTCTAGCCATGAACCTCGCTTTATACTTCTTAATGCTTCCATCCACTCCATTCTTGACTTTATATAGCAATTTTGAAGTGACAACAGATTTCCCTTTATGCCTCTAAACAACATATGATACATCATTCTTCATAATCAATTCATACACTTCAACCATGTCATCCTTCCAAACTTTTTCTTTCACAAATTATTCAAAAGTGATAGGCTCAACCTAAGTGATAGTGCTCATGGATACAAAATATCCTTGATATCAACATGGCACCTTGATTTCTCTAAAGGTCCCTTTGGCATGAGGATGTCTCCCAACATGTTGTATAGTATCAAAAATCCACAATGGTATTTTTCTAGTAGGGGGATCACTTGGAAGAGAGTTTAAGGGTTTCATAGGCTCCATGGGATCATTTAAAATGTCATTCTAAGATTCTACCATAGAAGAACCTTCTAGTAGGTCCATATCATCATCTTTTTTCTCGGCAGGTAGAGGAGGAGGAAGGTCCCTTTCTTTTCCAAGGATAGCATCTTCATCAAATTTTACATCCTAGCTAAACTCAATCTTAATTTTACTATATATTTTTATAAATATATATATTCTATCTAGATTATTTAGAATTTTTATAGTATCCAACACATGCACCTTTGTTTTTGGTGGCTTCTAGCTTGTTCCTTTTGTCATTTTGCACATGGAAATATATGGTTTTTATAGACATATTTGGGCACATCAACCCAAAAATATATGTCAATGTACTAGGGCTCATCAACCCCTAAAAGAGTTGCTTCATACTCTAGAGAAATTTAGTAATCTGGATACATCATTACCCAAAAGTTCTATCTCAGAAATCATCCAGAAAGTGTCTAAACTAAACCATACTGACTGCTACACTGTCAAAGTACAATGCATACTATTTAGGCCTTCTATATGGTGAGATTGTCGAGGATAGTTCATTGTCTTGTGTCAACCTTGTTAAAAAATGAAAGTTCTAGACTGGTTTTCTACTATATTTCTCTTATTTGTTACACATAAGAAAGATCATTGAATTGCTTTAAACTATTCTTTCTAGGGTAGCTACCAAACATAGAGCGTTAGTCATTCAACAAGGCACTAATTTTCCCAGAAACAATTGGGCAACCAAATATCCTAGGATGTCCAAAGTCGGGATTCACACCTGTGAATACTCCTTTGGAGTCTTGTTATCCAAGGCATAATGAGGAAACTTTTTTTAATATACACTATTGTATTTGTTGCTTCTCCCCAAAGTAATGGTTTTTTAACATGTAGCATTACTCGGGTAGCTTCCACAATCGACCTATTATTTCTCTTAGCCACTCAATTCCACTCAGGATTATAAGGTACAATATTTTCCTTCTTGATTCTAGCTTACTTGCAAAAGTAAATGAACTTATTTGATGTATATTCTCCACCATTGTCAAACATTACATCCTTTATTTTAGTCCTTCTTTTATTTTCTATTGATGTATTTATGTCCTTGAACATATCAAAAGCCTCATCCTTATTCTTCAAGTAGTATAACCATGTCTTCATGGAGAAATCACCAATAAATCTTATGTAGTAGGGATGGACACGAAGGGAATGCACATGCATGGGTCCACATAGGTCAAAATGAATGAGTTTAAGAATGTCACTAGACTTGTTCTTGATGGATGGGAAGTGTCCCCTTGTACTATTTCAACTTATTTCCACTGGCGCATCCCACACATACTCCATTATGACTAGCTTGAACATCAGGTATTTTAGATACTAACTTCTTCAATTTCAGTAGGGATTCGTAATGTAGATGTGCCAACCTTCAATGTAATAGCTCACTTTGATATCTGATGTGATGGACCATTGCCAAAAAAGGTATTCTAATGAATCTATAGATTTTAAATTCTAGATCCCAAGATAAAAGCATCCCTCATATCTCATTCCATAGGCCAGGTGAGGAATTTTATTCTTATGAAGGCTACTCTCATCCCTTTGTCTTCCAAGGGAGAAATAGATACCAAGTTCTTCTTTAATACCGGAACATACGTTACTTCATGAAGAAGAAAAAATCTCTAGAGTCTGAACTAAATTTGATAGAACCAAATCCCTTTACTAGATATGTAGAGTTATCCTAGAGAATAATTTTCAAACTTGTCTCCCTCTCAACCATATTTGAGAGGAATAACTTATACCCAAATAAGTGTTTAGAGGTCCCATTATCTACTAACCAATTATCATAAGAATATAGAGGGGAATAACTAGAAAGAGCATAAATAAGTAGAAATTCAGATTGACTAACAGGTACATTATTTTCATACCTAGAGTTCGTGGACCTCTTTGGAGTACGATGGCCTTCTTCACAATCATCCAAAGCATCTCTTCTTCTTGTATAATCTCCTCCTATTTGATCATCTCTTATTCTATTATTATTTATTTTGTTATTTTTGAAGCCATGATTGTTTTTGTATGTTGAACTTCGAGCATTCTTCTTTCCGAGTAATCTTAAACATACTATTTGAACCTATGAAAATCATAACATTCAATCTTGGAAATATTCATATCCTTTCTTGATCTTCCATTAGAGTCTCTGAATTTTGGAGAAATATTCTTGATATTAGATGGAATTCCTCTACCTTTATTTTTCTTATATTCAGCGGAAAAAGCATATGGATCTTCTTCTTCATGATTTTGAATCCTCCCTCTAACGATCATTCAAGTTTCTTCTTCAGTGCATTTTCCAACTAGCTCATCAAATGTTGGTAACTAATTATTGCTATTATGGTAGTGATGAAGGTTTTCCAAATAGGAGGAATCCCTTGTAAAGTGACCATAAGAAACACTCTATCCAATATAGGTTAAGAAATAGTTTGCAATTGATCCCTGAGATGGGATACCCTCATGACATAGGACTACACAGATTACCACTAGATGGGATATCCTCATGACATAGTATTGGTATTGTCTAATTGGCACATTAACATTGTTAAGAGAATCATTGTGCTTGGTCACTTTATGTTTATATTCATTTTATAAGAAATTGTCCATTGTGGGATTTCTAATCTTGAATTCCCTTTCTCTTTACTTGTCATTGGGTAGCATAAGTAATATTTAAGAAGTTCATCGATCACTACTTTTGGCGATAATTGTCCTTTTATTTAGGTGTTTATCAAAATCATTTACTCAAGTGTCATAAACCCTAAACCCTAAACTCTAAACACGAAACCCTAAACCCTAAACCCTAAATCCTAAGCATTTTATAACATTTTAAAAATTGTTTTTTAACTTGTATGTAAGTGTTTAGTAAAAGCATTTACTAAAGTGTTATAAACCCTAAAACCTAAACCATACACCCTAAACCTAAAACCCAAAATCAAAACCCAAAACCCTACACCCTAAGAATTTTATAACAATTTAAAAAGCATTTTGGAACTTTTATTTATTTCTTTATTAAAAGCATTTACTAAGGTCTTATAAACCCTAAACAACAAATCCCAAAGGCAAAACCGTAAACACTTAACCCTATGAATTTTATATCATTTTAAAAAGATTTTTGTAGCTTTTATTTAAGCCTTGATTAAAACCATTTACTAAAGTAATATAAACCATAATACCTAAATGCTAAACCACTCTAAACCCTAAACCTTAAACCCTAAATGCTAAAACCTAAACCATAATCATTTTATAACATTTTAAAAATCATTTTGTAACTTTTACTACAGTTTTTATGAAAATACTTTACTAAAGTGTTATCAACCCTAAAAACTAAACCCTAAACTCTAAACACAAACCTCAAACCCTAAACCTTAAATCCTAAAGTACAAGCATTTTATAACATTTTTAAATGTGTTTTGTAACTTTTATTTAATTGTTTATTAAAATCATTTATTGAACCCTTATAAACCCTAAACCTCAAACCCTAAATCCCACACCATAAACCCTAAGCAATTTATAACAATTTAAAAAGAGTTTTGTCATTTTATTTAAGTGTTTATTAAAAGAATTTACTAAAGTGTTATAAACCCTCAACCCTCAACTGTAAACCTCAAACCTTAAACCCTAAACTCTAAACCTAAAACCCTAAACCCTAAACCCTACACTCTAAACCCTAAACCTTAAACCATAAGCCCTAAACCCTAGATTCTAAACCCTAATAATTTTATAAGATTTTAAAAAACATATTGTAACATCTATTTAGGTGTTTATTAAAATCATTTACTAAAGTGTTATAAAACCTAAAATCTAAACACCAAACACAAAACCATAAACCCTAAACCCTAATTATTATATAAGATCTTAAAAAAATTCTAACTTTTATTTAAGTGTTTATTAAGAGGATTTACTAAAGCCTTATAAACCCTAGACTCTTAATGCTAAACCCTAAGCAATTTATAACATTTTAGAAAGTGTTTTTTAACTTTTATTTATGTGTTTATTATAAAAATTTAATAAAGGCTTGTAAACCCCAAACCCTAATAATTTTATAGCATTCTAAAAAGTGTTTTGTAACTTTTACTTATGTTTTTATCAAAATAATTTACTAAGCTGTTATAAACCCAAAACCATAAAAAATAAACCCTAAACTATAAACCGTAAAACGGAAAACCCAAACCTTAAACGCTAAAGCCTAAGAATTTTATAACATTTCAAAAATCGTTTTGTAACTTTCATTTAAGTGTTTATTATATTTTTATACTAAATTTTCATAAACCCTAAACCCTAATCCCTAATACCTAAACCCTAAAACCTAAACCATAATTAATTTCTAACATTTAAACAATGTTTTTTAATTTTTATTTAAGTGTATATTAAAAACATTTAGTAAAGTTTTATAAACCCTAAACCCTAAATGGTAAAGCCTAAGAATTTTATAACATGTTAAAAATTACTTGTAACTTTTATTTAAGTTCCTATTAAAAGAATATACTAAAATGTCAAAAACTGTCAATCCTAAACCTAAACCCCAAACCCTAATCCCTAAACCATAAACCCTAAAAATTTTATGAGTATATATAAGAAGGGAAGACCACGCTTGGGTATGTGAGTGTAGGAGGGAGAAAATTGTGGTACATGAGATACCCGACCTTTGTTTTAGCATCCTTCTTCATAAACCTATTTCATTTTATTTATTTTTCTTCATAACTCCTCGAGGTTCAATGGGATGAATGCATTATGTGTAATAGGTAGTAGCGGATACCCCCTTAAGGTGGGGTGGTTCATCCCTACAACTTAAACCCTAAACCCTTAACCCTAAACCCCAAACCCTAAACCATAAACCATAGACCCTAAATTCTAAACACTAAACCCTAAGAATTTTCTCAAATTTTAAAAAAGTGTTTTGTAACTTTTATTTAAGTGTTTATTAAAATAATTACTAAGATGTTATAAACCTAAAACCATGAACCCTAAAACCCAAACCCTAAACCCTAAACCAAAAATATGAAAACTTAAACCCTAAGCATTTTATAAAGTGTTATAAATGCTAAACTATAAACCCTAGTCCCTAAAGCCTAAACTAGAAATGCTTAACCCTAAACCGTAAACCCTAAACGCCAAACCCTAAATCCAACCCTAAATTCTAAACCCTAAACCTTAAACCCTAGGCATTTTATAACAACTTAAAAACATTTTCTAGATTTTATTTAAGTGTCTACTAAAAACATTTACCAAAGTGCTATAAACTCTAAACCCTTAACTATAAAACATAAAATCCTAAACCCTAACTGTAAACCCTAAACCCTATGTATTTTATAACATTTTAAGAAGTGTTTTGTAAATTTTATTTAGATTTTTATTAAAAGATTTAGTAAAGAGTTTTAATCCCAAAACTCTAGACACCAAACCCTAAACCCTAGACTTAAAAGACTAAAACCTAAACCCTAAAATGCAAACCCTAAACCCTAACCATTTTATAACATTTTAAAAACACTTTTGTAAATTTTATTTAAGTGTTTGTTAAAAGAATTTTCTGAAGTATTATAAACCATACACCCTAAACCCTAAACACTAAAACTAGAACCCTAAACCCTATAGCCTAAACCATATACCCCAATCATTTTATAACATTTTAAAAAGCGTTTTATAACTTTTATTTGAGTTTTTATTAAAATAATTTACTAAAGTGTTATAAACCTTAGAACCTAAACCTTAAACCCTAAACCCTAAGAATTTGATAAACCTTAAACACTCTACCCTAAACGCTAAAACCTAAAACTCAAACCCTAAACCGTACAACCTAAACCCCAAACCCTAAACCCTAAACCTGAAACCCTAAACCATAAATTCTAAGCATTTTATAACATTTTAAAAATCGTTTTGTCAATTTTATCTAAGTGTTAATTAAAATCTTTTACGAAACTGTTATAAACCCTAAATTCAAAACTGTAAACCGTAAACCGTAAACCCCAAACAATAAACCTCAAACCCTTAACCCTAAACCATAAACACTAAGAACTTTATAAAATTTTAAAAAGTAGTTTGTAAATTTTATTTAAGTGCTTATTAAAAGCATTTACTCAGGTGTTATAAACCCTAAAACTTAAACTCTAAACCTGAAACACCAAACCCTAAACCCTAAAACCTAAACCCTAAATCCTAAGCATTTTATAAAATTTTAAAAACCATTTTGTAACTTTTATTTAAGTGTTTATTAGAAGAATTTACTAAAGTGTTATAAACCCTAAAACCCAAACCTAAACCCTAAACCTAAAACCCAAAATCAAACTCAAAACCCTAAGCATTTTAAAACAATTTGAAAAGCATTTTGGAACTTTTATTTAAGTCCTTATTAGAAGCATTTACTAAGGTCTTATAATCCCTAAACCCTAAATCCCAAAGGCCAAACTATAAACACTAAACCCTAAGCATTTCATATCATTTTAAAAATAATTTTGTAACTTTTATTTAAGCCAAGATTGAAACCATTTACTAAAGTCTTATAAACCATCAACCCTGAATGCTAAACCACCCTAAACCGTAAACCCCAAACCCTAAATGTCAAAACCTAAATCCTAATTATTTCATAACATTTTAAAAATAATTTTGTAGCTTTTATTACAATGTTTATTAAAATAATTTACTAAAGTGTTATAAACCCTAAACACTAAACCCTAAACTCTAAACCCCAAACCTAAAACCCCAAACCCTAAACCTTAAATCCAAACTCGAAGAATTTTATGAAATTTAAAAAGGTGTTTTGCAACATTTATTGAAGTGTTTATTAAAATCATTTACTGAGGCGTGTAAACCCTAAAACCCAAACCCTAAAACCTACGCATTTTATAACATTTTAAAATGTGTTTTTTTCACTTTTATCTAAGTCTTTATTCAAAGAATTTACTAAATCATTATAAAACCTAAATCCTAAAACATGAACCATAAACCCTAAACCCCAAACCCCAAACCCTAAATACTAATCACTTTATAACATTTCAAAAAGTGTTTCATAACTTTCATCTAAGTGTTTATTAAAAGCATTTTCTAGCACGTTATAAAACCTAAACCCTAAAGCCTAAACCTTAACAATTTTATAACATTTTAAAAATTGTTTTGTAGCCTTTTTTAAGTTTTTATTAAAATAATTTACTAATGTGTTATAAAATCTAAACCCTAAGCCCAAAACACATCACTTGAAACCCTAAGACCTAAACCCTATGTATTTTATAACTTTTTAAAAACATTTTTCTAAATTTTATTTAGGCATTTATTAAAAGAATTTACTAAAGTGTGATAAACCCTAAAACCTAAACCATAAGCATGTTACAATATTTTAAAAAGTGTTTTGTAACTTTTGTATAAGTGTTTGTTAAAAGAATTTACTAAAGTGTTATAAACCTTAAACCGTAAACCTGAAACCGTAAACTGTAAACCCCCAACTAGAAAACCTAAACCCTAATCATTTTATAACATTTTGAACGCATTTTAAACTTTTATATAAGTGTTTATTAAAAGAGTTTACTAAAGTGTTATAAATCCTAAACCCTAAACCCTAAACCCTAAAACCTAAACCCTAAACCAAAAACCCTAAATACCAAATCGTAAAACACCAAATGGTAAACCCTAAACACTCAGAATTTTATAACATTTTCGAAAGCATTACGTGACATTTACTTAAGCGTTTATTAAAAGAATTTACTAAAGTGTTATAGAACCCAAACCCTAAACCCCAAACCCCAAACCATATATCTTAATGCTTAAAGCCTAAAGGATAAACCATAAAATCATTTACTAAGGTCTTATAAACCCTAAACCCTAAACCTTAAAGCCTAAATCTTGAAAGCATTTACTAAGGTCTTATAAAATCTAAACCCTAAACTCAAAAACCTAAACCCTAAGCCCTAAGCCCAAACCCCAAACCATAAAACCTAAATATTTATAACATTTCAAAAGTTTTTTGTAACTTTTATTTAAGTGTTTACTAAAAGAATTCACTAAAGTGGTATAAACCCTAAACCCTAAAAAACCATAAACCCAAACCCTAAAAAGCACTAAACCCTAAAAACCCCAAAAAACCATAAACCCTAAAAACAATTTTTTAACTTTTTTAGAAGTGTTTATTAAAAGAATTTATTAAAGAATTATAAACCATAAACCATAAAACCTAATACCCACACCCCAAAACTAAACCCTAAACCCTAAACCATAAGTACTTTATAACATTTTAAACCCCAAACCCTAAACCCTAAGTATTTTATAACATTTTAACAAGTGTTTGTAACTTTTTTTAAGTGTTTATTTAAAGAATTTACTAAATTGTTATAAACGCTAAACCCTAAGCATTTTATTACAATTTAGCAATCATTTTGTAACATTTTAAAACCCTAAACCCTAAACATTTTTTAACATTCTAATAAGAATTTTGTGACTTTTAAACCCTAGACACTAAAACCCACACACTAAGATTTTTATAAAATTTTTAACAAGAGTTTTGTAACTTTTTTTAAAGTGTTTATTCAAATAATTTACTAAAGTGTTTATCAAACCTAAACCCTAAGCATTTAATAACTTTCTAGAAAGTGTTTTGTAACTTTTTTCTAAGTGCTTATTAAAAGGATTTACTAAATTTTTATAAACCCTAAATCCTAAGTTCTAAAACCTAGGCATTTTATACATTTTAAACCCTAAACGCTCAACATTTTATAACATTTTAAAAAGTTTTTTGTAACCTTTTTTTAATTTTTTATTAAAAGAAATTATTTAAGTGTTATAAGAGATAAACCCTAAACACCTAAACCTTAAACAATAATAATTTTATAAAATTTTAAAAAGTGTTTTGAAACTTTTCTTAAGTGTTTATAAAATGAATTTACTGAAGTCTTGTGAACCCTAAACCCTAAACCTTAAGAATTTTATAACATTTAAAACCCAAAGCCCAAAACCCCAAAGCCTAAGCTCTAAACCCCAAGTATTTTATAACATTTTAACAAGCATTTTCTTACTTTTTTTTTTAATTTTTTATTAAAAGTATTTGCTAAAGTGTTACAAACCCTAAACCCTAAACCATGAGCACCTTATAGAATTTTAAATTGTAAACCCTAAAGCCTAAGCATTTTAGAAAATTTTAACAGGCATTTTGTAACTTTTTCTATGTTGTTATTAAAAGAATTTATGAGTGTTATAAATCCCAAACCCTAAAACATAAACCCTATCCATACCACTAAGAATTTTATAACATTTTAAAATACATTTTTTAACTTTTTTATGATTTAATAAAAACAATTTTCTAAGTTTTATTTATGTGATTATTAAGAGAATTTACTAAGGTGTTATAAAACCTAAACCCTAAACCCTAAACCTAATCACTTAATAACAATTTAAAAAGTATTTTGTAACCATTTTTAACGCTTTAATAAAATAACTTAATAAAGTTTTATAAACCCTAAACCCTAAAACTGAAATCCCACACCCCAGACCCTAACCAATAAACCCTAAACCCTAAGCATTTTATAACATTTTTTAAAGTGTTTCGTAAGTTTTATTTAATTGTTTATTAAAGGAATTTACAAAATTGTTGTAAATATTAAACCATACACTCTAAAACCTAAACCCTAAAACGTAAACACTATGCCCTAAACCCTAAGAATTTTATAACAATTTAAGAAGAATTTTGTAACTTTTATTTAAGTGTTTATTAAAATACTTTACTAAAGTTTTATAAACCCTAAACCATAAACACAAAACCCTAAACCCTAAACATGAAAGCATAAACCCGAAACCCCAAAACGTAAACCCTAAACCCTAAACCCCAAACCCAAAACCATCAACCCTAAACCGCAAACCCTAGACCCTAACTATTTTATAGCATTTTAAAAATTGTTTTGTAAATTCTATTTAAGTGTTTATTAAAATCATTTACTAAAATTTTGTACACCCTAAACACTAAAAACAAAACCTAAACCGTAACCCCAAACCTTAAACCCTAAACCCTAAACCCTAAACCATAAATCCCAAACCCAAAACACTAAACCCTAATCATTTTATAACATTTTAAAAACTATTTTGAAACTCTTATTTAAGTGTTTATTTAAATCATTTAGTAAAGTCTAATAAACCCTAGTTCCAAATAATCCACCTAAGCTTTAACTCTCACGTTACAAAAAAGGGTTACAATATGATTACATCAAGAAGATATGGATGATCTATGGACTATGTTGTGAGAATGGTGACACTCTCCCCATTTTATAAGATAAGTTAGTTAGGAAAATAATAGAAAATGGATCAATTGTGCAAAAACCTAATAGAAGTTATTACAATATATCCACATAAGGGTAGTTTAGTGAAGATGTACACGTGTCATGTGGTGGTTG
The DNA here is from genome assembly GCA_000404065.3 of Pinus taeda. Taxonomy (NCBI): domain Eukaryota; kingdom Viridiplantae; phylum Streptophyta; class Pinopsida; order Pinales; family Pinaceae; genus Pinus; species Pinus taeda. The sequence goes on along the minus strand of APFE030860142.1, from coordinate 14,829 downwards.
GAAGCCACCTCCAAATCTTCATGGTCTCTAATCTAAGGATGAACATTTAAAGCACTCCTCGTGACATGGTTTTCTGCTCTCTAAAAGAGGATTCAAGCTTTAATTCTCCGCACCATGTCCTAATTCAAAACAAAATCCAAGTATTGCACTCTCCAAGAAATAATCCCTCAATACAACTACTCATCATCTCAAACTATGACATGTGCTTGTAGTGGTCCTAGGGATGAGTGATTTTACTCCTAGTGCATATTATGATGATCCAGACTTATGAAGGAATGCAAAAAAATAGAAATATAAACATAAACATAGAGTTGAAGTAGATATAAAACTTCATGTCATTAATATCAAAGAATTTAGATATGCTTACATACAAAATCGAAATAAACTACCTTGGGCAATGGTAGCTTATCTCAAACAAGATATGTGGTGGCTACATGTTGCAATTACACCTCTAAAGCTCCAACAATTGTTCTACAATATATCTATAATATATGTACATAGTAACCATTTTAGGGTGGGTTACAACTATGGCTGCAAAAATTCACAATATATATACGAGGTTTTATCATATGACATGAACATCAAAACTATGTAATATTATATTAACAATAAAATTTAGACCCAAATATTTTTTAGGGTGGGGTATAGCTATGGCCTCAAAAGTTCAACTGCATCGTAAGACACATGTTTTAATGGGCATGGCTATTTAAATTGTAACACATATTTTAGAGTAAGACACACACATTAATATCAATGTTAGTAGTAATATTAGCATTAATTATTTTAATACTAACAATAGTTATTAATAATTAACAATAATATTAATATATTAATATTAATATTAATATATATTATATTTACTAATAAAAAATATATATGTTGTTATTTATATTACTTATATTAATGCTTTAACATAATAATATTAATAAATAATCAATAGTATTGATATTCATAAATTATGATTTTATATATTAGTTAATAATCAAACTATTAATACTTCATGTGGCGTAATACATTAATAAATGATTAGTTACGACGTACTATAATTATTAGTGTTTAATAAGATTGAAAATGATGAATTATAATTAATTAATGTTAACCATTAATTATTATGTTATCAACATTAACAATTTGAGCTAGTTAACAAAATGTATCAAACTATTACATTTAAAAATATTATATTATTACATAAATAATTATTATGAAATTATTAATAATATATTAACCTTATCATTAATAACATTAATGTTAATATTTGTATCGTCAATATTATATTTAATTATTATCATTATTAATGTATAAAATGTAACTATTATGAACATTATTTATGAATATTAATGATAATACATAAATGTTATTAATTCAATTTTATTAATGTTAACCTTATAGCTTAATTGTTATTAATATTAGAAGTATTTCTAATAATATATAATTTTTTATATATTAATATATGT
>APFE030860142.1:0-13355 GCA_000404065.3 Pinus taeda | reverse complement strand
GAGATCCACTGGTTTGGCCAAAAATAGTTTATTGTACAGTCATTACTGGGATTTGATTCAGTTGTTCCACTATGCAGGCGTTGCATATATCGTGTGCCTGATCGGGTGTTGTTAGGGAAAAACAGTTTCCTTTGAGGATATCTTTGAACAAAAACCCTCCATCTAATTTCCCCTGATTTGATTCTCTTCCTTTGGGAATACTATATTCGAACACTCCCCTGTGCCCTTTGAATTTATTGGTTGAGGGGATCCTCTAGGGAGCCTCAAGTTTAATATGATGGTGGGTGATGGGAGGATATTATAAACTTGTAACATCAGGTCTTTCTCCATGGATTTTCCTCTGAAGATTAGACTTTGTAGGAGAATCATGATACCTAGAGTGTTCATGATTGTGATTTAATTATTTGATGTGATTTGTGGCCCGAACCTAGAATAATACTAATTTTCCATATATGGATTTGATAAAAATATGGAAGGCTACCATAGTTCCCAGATAAAGTGCTCACACTTAGCAATCACTCAGATATTTAGTCAAATCAAGGAATAAGCGTGGAGCTGCAAAGAGTGAGATGGATTGTTATGGCAGTATTCACTTCATAAGGGATGACCAAATGACCGAGAACACCCACTATGATGGAGGAAATTTTTGATCTGGAAATAAATGAAGTAGACTCCATAGATCTAATGCTACTCCTCCATTTCGACAACCTAATGTGCTCAGGGGATTGACAATTTATAGATCCATGATATTAAAAATAGATATATGAAATGAAGCATTTGAGGTGGAGGATTTGATTCTTTAGCCATATTTCTTCCTTCAGATATGACCAATATTTCTCCTGTGACTAAGAGCAGACAGGGATAAGATTTCTTCTCTAGAGTCGCCTTAATTCTACATAGATCCATTCCCAACACATAAGTGTGATTCCATTTACTTATTTATATGCAATTGTGTATGTATGGGGTGAGAATATACTATGCATCCATGATCCGGTAAATGATACTATCGACAACCTGAGCTGTCAGTCTCCATCCCCATACATGAGACAAAACAATATTCAGTCCATTCAAAAACTCCATGATTAGACCCATGAGCAGTGAGATAATGCCCTAGCAATGACTTGTATGTTTTATCTCATGTGTGAAGAAACTCGACCCCATAAGGAAAGTGAAAATACTAAGAAACCATAGCCCTCACACAGAGATTGTCCTCTTGACACAATTCTTGTATCAATCTTTAATTTGATTTATTATTTAATATATTCCTATCTTACATTCTAATTAATTTTTCTATTTATTTCAATCATTGTAAGTTAATAATTAGTGTAATAGTTAATTAAATTTTCATGGTACAAAATGGTTGGAGTTTATAACTTGTTAAATATATTTCATATAAAATCAAAATTTCACAAATATTTTTAGCCAATAAACTCTATAGATACAATTGAACATGACAATAAAACAAGTAACAATGGTTATGGATTTTCCTGGTAAGTATCATCACTAGTTTTTGTATGTTTGAAAATCACAAGTTTTCATGATTGCTTTTAATCAATATATACTTTTCAACAATACAATAATCACAACATCACAGGTGACTATGACCATGATTTTTTTTGTAACCACAATCATTCAATGTAAAATTAAAAATATATCAAATGGCCATAATGATGATGATAAATACAAACAAAATAATCATAATATTTAAAATTTAATTTACAAATTGATGTTTTATGATGATAGAATTTTAAATGTATGTGCTTTTATTTTATGCCATGTATTTGTTTTTTGCACTTTTGTTTGCGTGTGGTTGTTTTTTTTTGTATAATATTTCTACACATATGTAATATAATATATAATAATTACTTATAGAATGAGAAGAATGTATATTTACTAATGAAGGGAAAACAACTTTCAAGACTAATGAAGGGTTGTATGAATGGTTGGTGATGTCGTTTGGGTTAAGCAATGCACCAAGTACTCTTATGCGCGTGATGAATGAGATGTTCAAGGAATTCATTGGGAAATTTGTGATTGTGTATCTTGACGACATCCTGATTTTAATCAAAACCAGGGAGGAGCATTTTCAACATGTATGATGTGTTTTTGAGAAACTACAACAGAACAAATTACTGATAAATCTAAAGAAGTGCACCTTATTTAGAAGGAATTTGTCTATTTGGGTTTCATAATTGTAGAGAATGAACTGAAAATGGACCCAGAGAAAGTTGCAGCTATACTTAGCTGGTCATCCCCCAAAAGTCTATTCGAAGTTTGAAGCTTTCATGGGTTGGCAAGTTTTTTTCGTAAGTTTATAAGAGACTTTAGCGGAATCTTTACACGTATGTTAGATACAATCAAGAGGGCAAGTCAACGTTTTCAGTGGACTAAAGCGGTGGAAAAGAGTTTCCAAATATTCAATAAGAAGATCATTGAGAGGCCAATTTTGAGGCTACTTGACTTCAACAAACATTTTCAAGTTTGTTGTGATGTGAGTGGTACAGCCATTGGGTCCATACATAGCCAAGAAGACAAATGTGTTTCTTATTTCAGTGAAAATTTGAATGATGGCAGACATAAGTACTCCTCATATGAAAAGGAGTTTTATGTTGTCGTCCAAGCACTAAAATATTGGAGACACCATTTCCTAGGTAACGAGTTTGTTTTATTTTCAGATAATTCTGCATTACAATACATTATGCAGCAACACATATTAAACCATAAGCATGCAAAGTGGGTTGAATACTTGCAGAGTTATACATTTTTATTGAAATATATTAGTGGACATGCCAACAGGGTGGCAGATGCATTGAGCATAAGAGATTTACTCTTATAGGAGAGGACAATATAAGTGTTGGGTTTTCAACACCTAGAAGACTTGTATCAGAGAGATGCATACTTCAAGGAGGCTTATGAGGCCTATCAAGACTCTTTGATGAGGAATAATAGTCCATGGTTCGACTATAACTTACAGGAGAAGGTGTTGTTTAAGTGAGGAAAACTGTGTATTCCTCATTGTTCGACGAGGGAGAACATCATTTGAGAGAAACATAGTGGAGGTCTTGCCGGACACTTCAACATTGATAATACCTTAGACCAGCTCAGTCATTTTTATTGTTGGCTGAGGATGCGAAGAGAAAATTACAAGGAAGTAGAATGCTAGGAGGGGATGAGGAACAGGCAAAGGAAAAGGAAAATCCTTTGGCAGAGGAATAACTACCAATAACAATGAAGAGGGTAGCAGTTCCAAAACTTCAGGGATAGAAAAAAAAGATGGAAGCACAAGAGGAGGAAGGCCATACCAAAGAGAGGGTCTACTATGCACTGGATAAGAGACCACAATAAGCAGCAGACCTACAAGGGACCCTAACCACAAGTGGCCATTCCTGTTAGCACTGGAAAGAAAAGTGATATTGTACTAAAACATCAAGAGAGATCTTACCTGGAAAGTATGTGAGTTGTGGACAAGCATAGGGTAATCTCGTGGCCACCACTTGAGCATACAAAGAACCAAAATCCAAATGAATAGCAGAGCCATCAAACCATAACCACAAGTGAAACCATAAAAATACCAAGAGCATTCAAAGGAATAAACTGGCATTGTGTCACAGATACCCACTGAACATAGTTGTAGAATGTTGCAAGGCGTCCCTAGCCATCAGGTGGGAAAACAAACAAATAGAGACCTCCAACGAAAATAAGTAAAGCACACATAGTCTTACCACTAGACGAGCGAGAGTCGAGAAGCCAAACAGAGTGCTAGAGTAACGAGAATGAAACCCACAGGAAGACTAAACCAGAGTGCAGACCTCAAAGAGTAGACCAACTACTAGTGGAAATGACAGATTAGGGTAGGAGTTAGGGTTACACATCGAACGGGAGAACAAAAATCATGAACTGAGAACCATAAAAACTAAACCCTAAACCCTAAACCATGAGCATTTTATAGAATTTTAAATCGTAAATCGTAAAGCCTAAGCATTTTATAACATTTTAACAAGCATTTTGTAGCCTTTTTTATGTTTTTATTAAATTAATTTATGAGTGTTATAATTCCCAAACCCTAAACCATAAACCCTATCCCTAAGACTAAGAATTTTATAACATTTTAAAATACATTTTTTAACTTTATTAAGTGTTTGTTAAAATAATTTACCAAAGTGCTATAAACAATAAACCCTCAACTCTAAACCCTAAACCCCAAACCCCAAACCCTAAACTCTTAAGACTTAAGCATTTTATGATCTATTAAAAATAATTATGTAAGTTTTATTTATGTGATTATTAAGAGAATTTACTAAGGTGTTATAAAACCTAAACCCTAAACCCTAAACCTAATCACTTAATAACATTTTAAAAAGTATTTTGTAACCATTTTTAACGGTTTACTAAAAGAACTTAATAAAGTTTTATAAACCGTAAACCCTAAAACTGAAGTCACACACCCCAAACGCTAAACCCTAAACCCTAAGCAATAAACCCTAAACCCTAAGCATTTTATAACAATTTTTAAAGTGTTTTGTAAGTTTTATTTAAGTTTTTATTAAAACAATTTACTAAATTGTTATAAACCTTGAACCATACACCCTAAAACCTAAACCCTGAAACCTAAACCCTAAACCCTAAACACTATGCCCTAAACCCTAAACCATAAACCCCAAGAATTTTATAACAATTTAAGAAGATTTTGTAAATTTTATTTAAGTGTTTATTAAAAGAATTTACTAAAGTTTTATACATCCTAAACCATAAACACAAAACCCTAAACCCTAAACATGAAAGCATCAACCCTAAACTTCAAAATGTAAACCCTAAACCCTAAATCCCAAACCCAAAACCGTAAACCCTAAACCGCAAACCTTAGACCCTAACCATTTTATAAAATTTTAAAAATTCTTTTTTAACTTTTTTTTAAGTGTTTATTAAAAGCATTTACTGAAATATTGTAGACCCTAAACAATAAAACCAAAACCTAAACCCTAACCCCAAACCTTAAACCCTAAACCCTAAACCATAAACCATAAATCCCAAACCTGAAACACTAAACCCTAATCATTTTATAACATTTTAAAAACTATTTTGAAACTCTTATTTAAGTGTTTATTTAAATCATTTAGTAAAGTCTTATAAACCCTAGTTCCAAATAATCCACCTAAGCTTTAACTCTCGCATTACAAAAAATGGCTACAATATGATTACATCAAGAAGATATGGATGATATATGGACTATGTTGTGAGAATGACAACACTCTCCCCATTTTATAAGATAGGTCATTTAGGCAAATAATAGAAAATGGATCAATTGCGCAAAAGCCTAATAGAAGTTATTATAGTATACCCACATAAGGGTAGTTTAGTGAAGATGTACACATGTCATGTGGTGGTTGGAAGCCACCTCCAAATTTTCATGGTCTCTAAGCTAAGGGTCAACATTTCAAGCACTCCTCGTGAAATGGTTTTGTTCTCTCTAAAAGAGGATCCAAGCTTTAATTCTCTGCACCATGTCCTAATTCAAAAAAAACTCCAAGTATTGCGCTCTCCAAGAAAGAATCCCTCAATACAACCACTCATCATCTTAGACTATGACATGTGCTTGTAGTGGTCCTAGGGTTGAGTGATTTTACTCCTAGTGCATATTATGATGATCCAGACTTATGCATGAATGCAATAGAATAAAAATCTAAACATAAACATAGAGTTGAAGCAGAAGTAAAACCTCATGTCATTAATATCAAAGAATTTAAATATGCTTACATACAAAATGGAAATAAACTATCTTGGGAAATGCTAGCTTATCTCAAAGAAGATATGGGGTGGCTACATGTTGCAATTACACCTCTAAAGCTCCAACAATTGTTATACAATATATCTATAATATATGTACATAGTAATGATTTTAGGTGGGTTACAACTATGGCTGCAAAAATTCGCAATATATATACGAGGTTTTATTAGATGACATAAACATAAAAACTATGTGATATTATATTAACACTAAAATTTAGACCTAATTTTTTTTTAGGGTGTTTTATTGCTATGGCCTCAAAAGTTCAACTGCATCGTAAGAGACATGTTTTAATGGGCATGGCTATTTAAATTGTAACACATATTTTAGAGTAAGACGTACACATTAATATCAGTTTTATTAGTAATATCAACATTAATTATAACAAACTAATATTAATATATTAACAATATATTAATATATTATTATAATTAGTATTAATATATTAACATTAATATTAATATATATTATATTTACTAATAAAAAATATATATGTTGTTATTTATATTACTTATATTAATGCTTTAACATAATAATATTAATAAATAATCAATAGTATTGATATTCATAAATTATGATTTTATATATTAGTTAATAATCAAACTATTAGTACTTCATGTGGCGTAATACATTAATAAATGATTAATTACAACCTACTATAATTGTTAGTGTTTAATAAGATTGAAAATAATGAATTATAATTAATTAAAGTTAACCATTAATTATTATGTTATCAACATTAACAATTTGAGCTAGTTAACAAAATGTATCAAACTATTACATTTAAAAATATTATTACATAAATAATTATCATGAAATTATTAAGGATATATTAACCTTATCATTAATAACATTAATGTTAATATTTGTATTGTCAATATTATATTTAATTATTATTATTATTATTAATGTATAAAATGTAACTATTATGAACATTATTTATGAATATTAATGATAATACATAAATGTTATTAATTCAATTTTATTAATGTTAACATTATAGGTTAATTTTTATTAAAATTAGAAGTATTTCTAATAATATATAATTTTTAATATATTAATATATGTGTAATATTTGTATTTATAGATAGTAATATACTATTGATAAACCTAATTTTATAGAGTATAGTTACTAAATATACATTATAAAGTTTATTTTACTAATAATAGATTTATTGAGTGTGATTTGTTATATTAGTTAATATTATATGGAAGATATCCACTAGTTTGGCCAAAAATTGTTTATTGTACAGTCATTACTGGGATTTGATTCAGTTGTTCCACTATGCAGCGATTGCGTATATCGTGTGTCTGATCAGGTGTTGTTAAGGCAACGCATTCTCTTTTGAGGATATCTTTGAAAAAAAACCCTCCATCTACTTTCCCTTGATTCGGTTATGTTCCTTTGGGAATACTATATTCGGACACTCCCTCTGTGCCCTTTGAATTTATTGGTTGAGGGGATCCTGTTGGGAGCCTCAAGTTTAATATGATGGTGGGTGATGGGAGGATGTTATAAACTTGTAACATCAGATCTTCCTCCATGGATTTTCCTCTGAAGATTAGACTTTGTAGGAGAATCATGATACCTAAAGTTTTCATGATTGCAATTTAATTATTTGATGTGATTGGTGGCCCAAACCCAAAATAATATTGATTTTCCATATATGGATTTGATAAAAATATGGAAGGCTACCATAGTTCCTAGAAAAACTGCTCACACTTAACAATCACTCAAATATTTAGTCAAATCAAGGGATAATCATGGAGCTGCAAAGAGTGAGACAGATTGTTGTGGTAGTATTCAGTTCATAAGCAGTGACCAAATGACCGAGCACACCCACAATGATGGAGGAAATTTTTGATCTGGCAAGAAATGAAGTAGACTCCCTATATCTAATGTTATTCCTCCATTTCGACAACCTAATGTGCTTAGGGGATTGAGAATTTATAGATCCATGATATTTAACTTCGGATATATGAAATGAAGCGTTTGAGGTGGCAGATTTGATTCTTTAGCCAGATTTTTTCCTTTAGATCTGACCAATATTTCTCCTATGACTAAGAGGATACAAAGATAATAATTCTTCTCTAGAGTCGCCTCAATTCTACATAGATACATTCCCAACTCATGAATGTGATTCCATTTACTTATTTCTATGCCATTGTGTATGTATGGGGTGAGAATATACTCGATATCCATGATACGGTAAATGATACTATCGAAAACCTAAGTTTTCAGTCTCCATCCCCATACAGGAGACATAAACCAATATTCAGTCCATTCAAAAACTCCATTATTAGACCCATGAGCAGTGAGATCATGCCCTAGCAATGACTTGGATGTTTTATCTCATGTGTGAAGAAACTCGACCGCATAAGGAAAGCGAAAATACTAAGAAACCCTAGCCATCACACAGAGATTTTTCTCTTGACACAATTCCTGTATCAATCTTTAATTTGATTTTTTTATTAATATATTTTTATCTTACATTTTAATCAAATTTTCTATTTATTTCAGTCATTGTAAGTTAATAATTAGTGTATTAGATAAATTAACTTTTTATGGTACAAAACGGTTGGAGTTTATAACTTGTTAAATCTATTTCATATAAAATCAAAATTTAACAAATATTTTTAGCCAATAAATTGTATAGATAAAATTGACCATGACAATACCAGAAGTAACAATGGCTATGGATTTTCCTGTTAAGTATCATCACTAGTTTTTGTATGTTTGAAAACCACAAGTTTTGATGGTTGCTTTTAATCAATATATACTTTTCAACAATACAAATAATCACAACATCACAGGTGATTATGACTATGATTTTTTTTGTAACCACAATAATTCAATGTAAAATTAAAAATATATCATATGGCCATAATGATGATGATAAATACAAACAAAATAATCATAATATTTAAAATTTAATTTACAAATTGATGTTTTATGAGGATAGAATTTTAAATGTATGTGCTTTTATTTTATGCCATGTATTTGTTTTTTGCACTTTTGTTTGCATGTGGTTGCTTGTTTTTCTGTAATATTTCTACACATATGTAATATAATATATAATAATTACTTATAGAATGAGAAGAATTTGTATATTGACTAATGAAGGAAAAACAACTTTCAAGACTAATGAAGGGCTGTATGAATGGTTGGTGATGTTGTTTGGGTTAAGAAATGCACAAGGTACTTTTATTCGCTTGATGAACAAGATGTTGAAGGAATTCATTGGGAACTTTGTGATTCTGTATCTTGACGACATCTTGATTTTCATCAAAACCAGGGAGGAGCATTTTCGACATGTATGATGTGTTTCTGAGAAACTACAATAGAACAAGTTACTAATAAATCTGAAGAAGTTCACATTCTTTAGAAGGAATTGGTCTATTTGGGTTTCATAATTGTAGAGAATGAACTGAAAATGGACCCAGAGAAAGTTGCAGTTATACTTAGCTAGCCATCCCAGTTTTTATCGTAAGTTTATAAGAGACTTTAGTGGAATCTATACACCTATGTTAGATACAATCAAGAAGACAAGTCAACCTTTTCAGTGGACTAAAGTGGTGGAAAAGAGTTTCCAAATATTGAAGAAGATCATTGAGAGGCCAATTTTGAGGCTACTTGACTTCAACAATTTTTTTCAAGTTTGTTGTGATGCCAATTGTATAGCCATTGGGGCCATACACAGCCAAGAAGACAAACATATTGCTTATTTCAGTGAAAATTTGAATGATGGCAGACAGAAGTACTCCTCATATGGCAAGGATTTTTATGTTGTCGTCCAAGCACTAAAACATTGGAGACACTATTTCCTAGGTAACGTTTTTTTTTTTATTTTCAGATAATTCTGCATTACAATACATTATGCAGTAGCACAAATTAAACCATAAGCATGCAATGTGGGTTGAATACTTGCAGAGTTATAAATTTGTATTGAGACATATTAGTGGACATGCCAACAAGGTGGCAGATACATTGAGAAAAAGAGCTTTGCTCTTATAGGAGAGCATGATATAAGTGTTGGGTTTTGAACACCTAAAAGACTTGTATCAGACAGATGCAAACTTCAAGGAGGCTTATGAGGCCTATCAAGACTCTTTGATGAGGAATAATCGTCCATCGCTAGACTATAACTTACACGAGAAGTTGTTGTTAAAGGGAGGAAAATTGTGTATTCCTCATTGTTCGATGAGGGAGAACATCATTTGAGAGAAACATAGTGGGGGTCTTGCCGGACACTTCAGCATTCATAAGACCTTAGACCAACTCATTCATTTTTATTATTGGTCGAGGATGAGAAGAGAAAATTACAAGGAAATAAAATGCTAGCAGGGGACAAATAACAGACAAAGGAAAAGGAAAATCCTTCGGGAGAGGAAGAACTAGCAATAACAGTGAAGAGGGTAGTAGTTCCAATACTTCAGGGATAGCAAAAAACGATGGAAGCACAAGAGGAGGAAGGACATACCAGAGAGAGGGTCTACTATGCACTCGAGGAGAAACCACAATAAGCAACAGACTTGCAAGTGACCCTGACCACAAGTGGTCATTCCTGTTACCACGGGAAAGAAAAGCATTATTGTACTAAAACATCAAGAGAGATCTTACCTGGAAAGTTTGTGAGCGGTGGACAAGCATAGGGTCATCTCGTAGCCACCACCTGAGCATACAAAGAACCAAAATCCAAATGAATAGCAGAGCCATCAAACCATAAACACAAGTGCAACCACAAAAATACCAAGAGCATTCAAAGGAATAAACTGACATTGTGTCATAGATACCCACTGAACATAGTTGTAGAATGTTGGAAGGCATCCCTAGCCATCAAGTGGGAAAAAAACAAACAGAGACCTCCAACAAAAACAAGTAAAGCACAGAGAGTCTTACCACTCGACGAGCAAGAGTCGAGAAACCAAGCAAAGTGCCAGAGTAACGAGAAAGAAACCCACAAGAAGACTAAACCAGAGTGCAAACCTCAGAGAGTAGACCAACTACTGGTGGAAATGACGGATTAGGGTAGGAGTTATGGTTACACATCAATCGGGAGAACACAAATCGCAGGATGAGACAGGTGTCTCTCTCCTGAATACTTCCATATGTGGTAACATGGAACATAAAATGACAAGTACCATAAAATCTTGCAAATAATCACACTATTAGTTATTATAAATAAGTGTAAGTCTTGCTTCCAGGTTAAGGTTATTGAGTAATGAGAATAATTTCTATATTTATTAATGAGAATAAATTTTTCAACATGAATTTTTGTAAGCAACACTATTCAATGCACAATATTACCATAAAATCTTGCAAATAATCACACGATTAGTTATTATAAATAAATGTAAGTCTTGCGTCGAGGTTAAGGTTATTGAGTAATGAGAAGAATTTCTATATTTATTAATGAGAAGAACTTTTTCAAGATGAATTTTTGCAAGCAACACTATTCAATGCACTATATTTTTTGTAATTATTATTAATTAATATTATTTCTATAATTAGTTGCAGGTTCATGTTTTATGATGAATTTTAAATGTTTGTCTTTTCATTTTATGTAATATATTTGTTTGTTTATTTATTCTCTTTCTTGTGTATAATTTTATAACATAAGAAAGACTTTCATTAGAATAGCCATATGGAAGGTCATTGAACAAATTGTCTACTGAGATGATACAAATCATCTTTATCATGATTTAACACAAATAATATATAATATGCAATAATTACAGTTCCGGTTAATTGAATGTGTCTTAAATTATATATGTTCAAATTAGCATTTAGTATAACAAAATTCCATTTATTTTTGCAAATCACCATAACATCATGAATGACCATTGATTTTTTTGTAAGTATAATTATTCAATGCATTGTTTAGAATGAAATTATTTTATGAGTATTTTTAGTCAATATATATTCATAATTAGTTACAAATCCATGCTTTATGATGGTAGAAATTTAAATGCTTGTGTTTTTATTTTATGTAATGTATTGGTTTCTTTATTTGTCTTTGTATGTGTATAAATTCTTGAACACAATTTTTTTTTTATTAGAATAACTTGATACAAATAACTTCTATGATGATTTTAATCATGCATAGTATCCAATGCAAGAATTAGACTTCGAATGAATTGAATACTTGCATAACTTATATATGTTCAATTTAGTAAAAGTTCAATTATTTTGGTAAATGAATATGACATCATGAATGAAAATGTATTCTTCTTGTAACCACCTCTATTCAATGTGTCTATTTGAAAATCACAATTATTTTTAATTAATATATTCTTATAAATAATTACAATTTTATGTTTTATTATAGAATTTCAAATGTTTCTGATTATAGTTTATTTTTTGTATATGTTTGTGATTGTGCATGTATAATTCTTTTATCCATACCTAAATATCATATATAACAATTACACTTTAAATGAGTTGAATTTGCATATTAACTTATCTTATGTGCAAAGTGATATTCAATTTAATAACAGTCCATTTATTTCTACAAATGATTATAACAACCATTAATTAACATATATTTCAATAATAAAAATAACTATAATATCGCAAATGATTATGATGATAAACTTTTTGCATGCATAATTACTCAATACAATTAAAAAATATACCAGAAAACATTTATCACAATTTGCAAGAAATTATATAGTTTAGAAACTAAGTAGTTATAAATTGATGCTTCATCATGATAGAATTTTAAAAGGTGTTTTTTATTTTTTATTATGGGCTTATTTATTTTGTTTTCTTTTTCCTTTTTGTGTAATGATTTTGCACATACATAATATTAAACTAAAAAGAGGAAAAAGTTGAATATGGTATTTTAACTCACTTATGCTCATTTAATTTTCTTTTAAATATTTTAATCAAAATATATTTTAAAAATACAAATCTGGAGCTCATCGTTTATCCTTGGATTTATATTTGTGTTTAATTTAATAAATTAATTTTAGAAGAAAACATATAATTAATTTAAAAATATACAACTATCTTTTCTAAACATGCTAAACATGTCTTTTTCAAGGTTCTTATGTTGCCTCTAATTACAAAAATGAATTGTAATAAGGCTTGGTAAATTTATATTATGACCTTTTCGATTGAATATGCCCCTAACAAGTCAAAGTGGGTCAAATGATGTGTCAAATATGTGGCATATGATAGTGTAAATATTTACTTTCACTTATATAAAGAAAATTTGGTTTTTTGTGTTATGATTCTTGAAAATTTATTAAAGAGGAAGCATTGGATAAGTACTTGAAGGCCAAAGAATAGGACAAAAAGCTTGCATGTATTTTAACTGTAAAAGATGTCGACAGATAACCCAAGTTGGTCGTAGAGTAACCTACAAACACAAGAAAGGAATTCCTTAGTTTGGATTGGAATCACTTTAAATCAATCACGCAACGAATGTTACAGATGGTTTTGATATTAATAGAGTTTAGCCTTAGTAATATAGATGGCATCCTTCAATTTGATTCTTTGTTGTAAAGGGAATAACATAAGTGTTGTAAATATATTATTTTCTGAAGAAAAATTATATCGAGATGA
>APFE030860137.1:0-16534 GCA_000404065.3 Pinus taeda | reverse complement strand
TGCCAGCAGTGGCTAGTTGGTTTGGAGAAGAGCATTTTACCTATATCAGAGTCTTCGGCAGCCAAGCCAATCCTCATTTCCTCCCCTTATATGTTCCTGATAAATTGCTAGCAAGGGAAATTGCATATCAGATTACAGCTGAGAGTACTACACAGACTCTCAGAAAGGAAAAGAAAAAAGGCTGGCCTACTTTTCCCTTTGACCTGGGTCTCTTAGTCAAAATTAGCCGTTAACTAGCCGTTGTAATCTCTGCTCAGACTATTTAACATGATAAACTGGATCTGGTTCTTCAACTTGTCCTGACGATGAACCACACTGGTTGGTTCGAAACGCGTCGACAAATGATTATCTATGTGATTTTGCCGAAAATCCTCTAAACAATCAAGAAGATATGTTTGATGACATGTTCTCTTCAAGTGAAACAATAGGTCAAGCCAAAGAACTCACCAAGGTGAAATACAATGATGAAGGGTTAACTGAGTTTAATAAACTTAGAGAGCAGAGGTTGCAAACTCTGCCTCTAGATTTATTAGCGCTAACCCCAGCGGCATCATCAAGCGAGCCTGGTCAGCAACAGACAAAGGAACCTCCTGCTACAACAAAAGATCTTGATAAGGAGCGGGAGGAACAACAGAGGAAAGACCAAGAGGAAAAGCAGAAGAAGGAACAGGAAGAACGGCCAAACAAAGAGCATGAGGATAAACAACGAAAGGAACAGGAGAAGCAACAGAAGAAAAAGCAGGAGCAATTACAGAAGGAGTCTCAAACTAAACAGACCACCACCAATACCAACGTAGGTACTATCACAGACCCCGAATTGCTACAGGAATGGCAGCAATTCGATTCTATCATCAGTGGAGGAAAAGGCTCAAAAAGTATAGACACTCCTAAGACCAGCGATATGCAAGATGATACTTCATCTCAGGTTCTAAGTGGAACCAGCGGCCCACCTAAATCTAAAGATATTGAGATAATTCCGAAAGATCCCAGCGATCAAATCATTCTACAAGTAGATGATATTCCTCCATTGGATGTTTTCTACAGCCCGAGGCAAAGAGCAGTGGTAAAGCGATCAAGGAAAAGACGAAGGCTTGATCAACCTTCTATCTTTCCAGAGCAAACGGTCACGGGTAATGTAGTATGGAAGGAGAAACTAGACCCCTCCGATGATCTAACTAAATTGTCATAGTACGCTGGAGCCTATTCAGCTGCAACAATCGAAAAAGCATCAAAGGTAAGTCTTTTATTAAAGACTAAAGACCAAGAAATCTCCACATTACAGACAGAATTGGCTGAGGAAAAGCAGAGAGCAGCGCAAGCAGAGGAGTAGTTAGTGACACAACAGCAGAAGGCAGCGCAAGCAGAGGAGCAGTTAGCGACACAATAGATGAAGGCAGCGCAAGCAAAAGAGCAGTTGTTGGCACAACCGCAAATGAATAATCAGTTGGCCCAACAATTGGAGGTGCAGAAGCAAAGGATCGATCAGAATGCGATCCAGAAACAAAATGAATTAACAAAGGCATTGGAAAAATTGAAAGCAGCGAACGAGCAAATTGTGAAAACCAAGGATGAGCAAATCGCTCAAATGACATCGCAGCTAGAAAAGATAAAAGGAGCTTCGCAGGTGACAGAGTTCAAGAAAGAAGCATCATTAATAAACAATGCACTAATATCGCAAATTAAACTCTTGTGTCAACAGATCGCTCAAGAGGAGCCACTCTGCGAATTAACTATATCCATAAATGAGCAGGTAGAGAAAGCTAGGGATGACTTGAATCAGGCCGATGAGGCTATTACTGCACATCTTGAATGGAAAGATTCGAATTCGGGAAAAACAGCCAATTTTCCCAGCATACTTGAAGTTCATAAAGATATACTTTTTACAGAATGGCACTCTCAGGTGTTAAAAGCAGAGAGAGCAGCCTCAAGATGTAGATCAACTTCTAGCAATTTAGTTGATTTAGTTAACAAAACTCTCTACTTAGCAAATATGATTTCCCAGTGTACACCCGGAAAGATCACAACAACAAATGCATTGGAGCAATCATGTTATCCTGAGTTAGAAGGCAGAGGAAGATTAATCGCCGGGATTAATAGTTTAAACATGGAAACGTATTGGCACTTCCTAGTTAAACCACATACACAAAGAGCCGCCCTGAAGTGTTTAACATATGCCATCGAGTGTATGATTCCCGACATTCAAGATGCCACCTATGCTGCCCAGCTCAGTCCGCGCCTCAAAAAACCTCCGGAAATTGAGCCAATGCTTGCAATCAATCAACTCAGATTCAAAGGAAAGCAGCCGACTCAATGAATCACCCTCCATCTCACCAGATCGCTAAACAAAATAGGAACAAAAAGTTATTGATATCAGTTTAAGTAGCATTTCTGTTTAATAGATATTTAGATTAGTATTGTATTTATAGACCCTTTCATGTTTTTAGAAAGGGTCGTAAAATTTTGTAAGAGACTTAACACACTGAAGTTTGCACTACTGTGCTTCAGCCCATATTCTTTTATGAAACTCGACCAGTTGTTCTTACTTTAATGAAGGAATTTATTTATACAATTGTGCACTATTGTCGTTGATTGAAGAATGTTTATGCGTTAAGGGAAGAACTACACATAGCGATTGATATCTGGGAGTGGAAAGCAGCTCATATGGTATTTCTATCTGTGTCTGAAGTCATTCTGTTTATGTGAATTGTTATGTAATTATTCTCACTATCGTTGATTATATGCATGCGCTATAACAACAAATCTTATTCATTCCACTATTGGGTGTTTAGTGATGTGCCTTTACTTTTAAATCATGTATATGATAATGATATGAATGTATAAAGTGTGGTAATTTCGGCTTCAATCGCTCTGCTTAACTATTTAAGCACAACAATCTTAAATGATTTAATATCTATGTCGTGAAGATACAGTCATCTATATGCTTGTCTTTTAGACATAGAGCATCAAAAGCTACGCTTTAGAGCTCAATAGATTCCCATGATAGTTTCATTTACTTATATTTATGTCAATAGTTTTAGCCTTTCGCTCACCACTAATGTTATCTATAAATCATTCACTCATCCCATTTATCTATTTCTGGGAAACTGGTCCCATTACCCCCAGTCGGAGCCACTACCCCAAATGGAAAAGGAGCTACACTAAGGTCCGGACCGGGTGTTTTCCCCAATGTTGTTGCAGCGATTTTCGAGGCATCAACAGGTAGTAACATGATCGAAGTGTTGTAGTTGCAGGATACGAGTGTTGGAGTTGTAGGGATCGAAAATTTTCAGTTGCAGGGTCAAAGTTGTGGGAGGTCAAAGTTGCTGAGGTTGAAGTGTTGTTTCTACATAGATCAAAGTTTTTTTGCTACAAGGTCGAAGGTCTATATCGAAGTTGCTGTAAGGAAAGGATGACTTGGTGGTTGGAGGAAGTTTGTGTCTAGGTTGAAGAGTCTTGGATTATCTCACCAAAACTATTGAAGGAAGAGGTTTGACTAGGTTTTCCCCTAGATAGGTGTTTTTCCCTAGCTGAGCGCCTATATCTTGTGTCTCTTTTCTTGTGATCTTCATACACACATAATTTGGTAATTTCTTGATGAAAGATAATATAACAAAGAAGTAAAATAAGGCAAAACAATTCACAAGTATTAAGAAAGAGGAATCAAAACCCTAATTATCATTGATTTGTCAACATGGGCAAGTGAAAGTGCCAACAAACTACTGGAACAAAGTTCCAGAAGAAACTATTGGGTTGAAGTTCTAGAAGAAACTACTAGGTCGAAGTTCCAGAAGAAACTATTGGGTTGAAGTTCCAAAAGAAACTATTGGTTCAAAGTTGCAGAAGAATCTATTGGGAAGTTGAAATTGCAGAAGAATCTGCTGGGAGGTTGAGGTTCCAGAAGAATATGATGGGATAGAAATTACAAAAGTTGATGGGGTTGAAACTTCTAGAAAGAACACTCATCAAGAAAGAAATGTTTGACTTGGTCTTGAAGGGTTCTTGGTCAAGGGTCATAGGTCTTGAAATTCGTTATATGAAGTTCTATAAGAAGAGAATAATTCTTGCGGGTTTTCCTCTCAGTTGGAGAGGTTTTGGCCTTGGCTGATCACCTATATATTGTGTCATCTTTTCTTGTTGTTATTTATGATTTAGTAGTCGTTTGATGAAGCTAATTCTAATAATAACTAAGAATAAGAAGAAGTTAATCAATCTAACTAAAACTACATCACCAACAGTTATCAAAGTAAGAGAAATCACCTAATCTAGCTGCCCCCTAGATTTCTCAGCATGGTATCAGAAGCTAAGGTGACTACATCAAGGAAAGACAAATTAAAGAGGGATACTCAGGAGCCGAAGCACTAGAATTTCATTTGGGAAATATCAAGAGAATTAATCATCAAGAAGGACTAGCCCTCTCATCATATTGAAGAAAGTAATTAAGCGCATCAAAGAAGACCTCAAAGCCGTAGCTCAATCAAAGAAGGGTTGTTCAATTAAAGAATTCTTGGAAAAATTACCCGCTTCGTCACAAAGGAAATAAGACCTCAAGGACCTAACATCCAAATAAAGACACTACATTTGAAGTACCTTGGCAAGGCCACCACATTCTACAAGAAGAGGCATTTTCATCATCATCAAGGAATGAAGGTGTTGGTACCATTCTAAGCCCTTTTTCCCATTCCAAAACATGACCATTTCCTACCCTTTTCGTATCATCCATTCCTTAAATGCCTTAGAATTTAATTAAGTTAATAGTTTATAGTCGTTGGCATGCATATTAATTGATTTAGGGGTCTTGTGTTGACAAATTAGGATTTTAAGCCTAACTCACTACAGGAAGTCTTAACAACCTGTAAATGGTTTATTATGTGACATGTGGCATGGCAGCTAGGTAGGAGCGGAAGGCATGGACGAAAAGAGGAATGTCCAAACATGGACAAACACCTACTCCGCATTAGAAACATTTCTCCAATCAGCACAGTCAACGCTCAGTCAACCCTAGCATGTCGGCACAAAAGGCGGCAACAGCATTCAGTTGTTATCCATTCGCTTTCAAGTTATTTCCTATTTTGATTTTTGATTTATGCATAAGACAATTAGGAATATATCCTTGTTTTGATTTACCAAACGCAGCAACAGCTGCTATGGATAAGCATCCATTTTTCAAGGGATGCAATGATGTAATTAAAAGACAAGGCCGAGACCTGGGATCAGTTACATACACACACATTCATACAGACATATACTGTTGTTTTTACGTTTTGGAACAGAACCTCTGGTTTTTCGAATGAATACATTGCATACTTGTTAATATCGTGATCTTGGTGTAGCCATCGGTGTGCCAAAGACGCGGACGGGCCTTGCGTATATGGTAGACCGATCACACATTTCGTTTTTGTTTACATTTCGTTTATGCTCATACTCTGTTTATATATGCTCATACCCTGTTTATATTTGCATTACGTTCATCGTGTAGTTTTAATTTAATTTACAGTCAATTCAGTTAGAACGCATGCGAATTATATATGTATTTGGAGATTTGATTGCAGGGATAAATGCGTGAAATCTATGTCTGTACCTGTGTCGAATAACCCTCTCTTGGATTACGAAATATATCCCGTAAAGGATTTAATCTCAGAGTTGTTTACGAAACATTGATATAGATAATGGTTATGCACTTGCTTTTACATGCCTTCTTTAAGCATTCTTGATCGCTGAATGATATTGAACAAGGGTTGCATGTTGATGTTTCTGTAAGGGAACCGAACCTTTCAAGATAACCATATACAACATGATAGGAATTGCATTTAGTTGTTAATAGCACATGATTTAATGCTTAGTTAGTTTAACAATAGAATTAATCTCAGCATTAGGAGTTATAGATTGAGAATAGATCCTTTATGCTTATATACTTTAGGCACACGCCTCTAAGTAAACGCACCCTGGGTTGACAATTAATTTAGACCGATCTAGCCCCCTAGATAGGACACTACATTTTGGCGCCGTTGCCGGGGAGGCGTACTTAAAGGATTGAAGTTTAATAGAAAAATCAACATAAAAAATTTTTAGTTAACGCCATGCTCATTTATGCCTAGGTTTAGAGACAATCAGGGTAGATTTAAAAGAACCCCCCAACCTTCACAAACTAACCCATCACCATCAGGAGCAGACTCTGTAAAACATTTAACACCAGCTGAGGAAAATCTCATTCAAGCCTTAGAGGATAAGCAAAAATCAGGACAGAGACTTACACTCGTGGAAAGGCAAACCTTATATATACGTAAATCTCAGAAGAAGGACTTTCCTAGGTCTACCACACAAGGAGAAAGTAGTGCAGTGATTCAATACTCTCCAGAGACTGAACACTCCTATCTCAATCCCTTCTTTAAAGGAAGTGACTCTGATAAATCCATTAAGATGGCTGATGAAGGAGATGGGTCAGCACAAAATCAAAGACGCAGGGATGAGGAAGAGTTCACTTTTCTTTTTCCCATACAAGAACCCCAGGAAGATGATGAGATCAAAATGAAAAATATACCACCATCAGTGCTACCTAATTTCTATGGTATGGCTTCGGAAGACCCAGACTCATTCCTATTCGAATTTGATATTGTATGCCGGACATATGGTTATACTAATGATGCCCATAGGCTCAGACTTTTTCCAGCCACATTAAAAGCATCCGCCTTGAGATGGTTCATGGGACTTGGTGAACATACTATCACAGACTGGGATGGTATGAGAAAAGTATTTCTAAGGAAATATCAACCTTATTGCAGATCTAAAGATTCTAAAGATGACATCTTTAGAATGACCCAACAGGAGGATGAAACCTTAGAGGAATACTTGGAACGGTTTATCTATAACTTGCAAAAATCCAAACACCGAACTATGCCTCTTGAACTGACTCGCTCAATATTCTTGAAAGGTATCAGAGATGAGTACATGGATGACCTCAATCTAATGGGCAAAGGTGACATCTCTGTTTTACCCTTTGAAGAAATCGCTGATTTATGCGAAAAGTATTTAAGGAGTAAAGCTAAGATGGGGAAGAGAACTTTGTCATCCAAGGCCATTAAGTCCAATTCCACAAGTGTCACAAGAGCTGAGATAGGCAACCTGTTAGAAGAATTCAAGACAGATTTATTAAGCACAATAGGGAATCAAATTGACACTTTGAAAGCCAAAAAGAAACAAGAAACTAAGGACCAGGTAATGTCCATTTTCTGCCCCAAGTGCCGGAAGAAACATGCATTAAAAGACTGTCCACTAGATAGCATCCAAGTTTGTGCTTTCTGTACTGAACATCATGACATATTTAATTGTCCTAAGGTTAAGGTTTTGTAGAACTATAACATGGCAGCTAATGCAGAGATGGAGCACATGTATTACATGGGCGCAAAAAGACCATGGCAACCAAGGCCAAACCCTCAAGGTATGTTTCCAAATCAAAACTTGCAATTTCCTACGAATGATCCGATGTATGTGCAGAATTCATGGAATGTACCAATGCCATGGTAGCCCCCAAACAACCCACAGCAACAATGGAGACCATCTCAACAATATACTCAACCTTATCCTACATATCCTCAGTCATATTCCTCGTACCAACAACCATATCAGCAGTACCCTCAGCAAGTTGGTTATCCACCTCAACCTACTCAACAGGCACTACCTGCTCCTCCACCAATAAATCCACCACAACTCCAATTTCCAGCTAACCCACAGCCTTCCATACCCACGCAAATTCCTGCTCAAACTGTCCCAAATCCGAATAATAGAGCAGAGAGGCCAGCCTACAATATAGAAGAAGAAACTTCATATTCCATATTACCTTTACAGAACATAAACTTGAGGTCTGGCAAAGTACTACAGAGAGAGTCTCCAGTAATAGAAAGACGAGAAGAAAATGTAGAAAATGAAAAATAAATAACAAATGAGAAACAAGAAAACAATGACATTAGTGATAAGCAAATACAACAATTGAAACCACCTTTTCCAGACCGTTTGGTTCACATCAAACCTCCATTGTCTATACCACAATTTGATGTCTTAGATGAGCTTAAAAATGTCTACATAAATATTCCATTACTGCAAGCTATAAAAGACATCCCTATTTACACTAAAGCCATCAAAGACATGTGCCTCAAAAAGCCTGCTAGAAGAAAGATTGATCCTCAAACTATTCATGTCATAGGACATTTAGCAGGACTTATGACCAATAATGTTTCCATAGAAAAGTATGTTGATCCTGGCATTCCTAAAGTAACCACCATCATTAACAACATACAAATTCCAAACACTCTGATCGATCTTGGAGCTGCAATTAATGTAATGACCTTAGAAACCATGAGAACACTTCAGATTACCAATCTACAACATACAACAATCGTTCTTGAATTAGCTGATAGGTCCAAAGTGATTCCTGAAGGGATTTTGGAGGACGTAATTGTCTCGCTGGACTCTTGGGAGTATCCGGTGGACTTTTTAGTCCTTCAACCCAAATCTAATTTAGGCGGACACCCTATCATTCTTGGTAGGCCATGGTTAGCAACTGCTGATGCATTTATAGGTTGTCGATCTGGCAACATGATTATCTCTAGAGGGACAGAAAGGAAACAACTTACCCTCTACCCATCAGCACAATCACCAGCAGTTACACACAATTTGTGGCTCGATGACAAATTTAATGACAAAGATGAAGTACAACCCCTTTTCAGCATTGACCAAATCTATAACTTCCAAGAACATGACAATAATGATTTGGTAGAATTATTTCTTGCTCAACCGGATATCTCTGAAGATTTGAGACATGCCCAATATCACGCTGCAGACATACTTTTAGCTCAAAATTTTCAGGAGACATGCACCATCCACTCCTTACAAACCAATTTTCTTGATATTTTTCCAGTTCAATCCATTACCAATACTCAGAGTAAGGTTATAGAAATCAGTCCAGGGAAAACTTTGAACATAGGCAATCATTTGGACTCATCCCAACAAGACAGATTAATTCAACTCTTGAGGAAATATCAAACAGCCTTTGCTTGGGATTATACCGACATGCATGGCATTCATCCTGACACATGCACTCATCATATTTACACAGACCATACTATTAAACCAGTGAGGCAGCCGCAAAGGAGGATGAACCCCGTACTTCAAGATATTGTTAGAGAAGAGTTACAAAAACTTTTGAGAGTCAATTTTATATATCCTATCTCTGACAGTCAGTGGGTATCCCCATTGGTTGCGGTGCCCAAGAAAAATGGTAAATGGCGTATTTGTGTCGATTACCGACAACTAAACAAAGCCACGCTTAAAGACTATTTTCCATTGCCATTCATCGACCAAGTCTTAGACACCCTCGCTGGTAAATCATCCTTCTCCTTTCTGGATGGTTTCAGCGGATATAACCAGATAAGGATAGCCCCGGAAGACCAGGACAAAACCACCTTCACCTGTCCTTGGGGAACTTATGCCTACAATGTTCTGCCGTTTGGATTGTGTAACGCTCCAGCCACATTTCAGCGAGCTGTACTAGCTATTTTCGCTGACTTAATTCATGATTGCGTTGAAGTGTATATGGACGATTTTTCAGTCTATGGCAATTCCTTTGACCATGCATTGGAAAACCTTGAGAGAGTTTTAAAAAGATGCATTGAGTCTAACCTGTCCCTCAGTAATGAGAAATGTTTTATGATGTTGAATGAGGGAATAGTGTTAGGTCATTATATTTCCTCTCAAGGAATTACAGTTGACCCAGCAAAAATCCAAATCATTGTTGATTTACCCATACCACAAAATCCGAGAGAGGTAAGAAGTTTCCTTGGATACGCAAGTTATTACCGAAGATTCATTGAACATTTTAGCAAGTTAGCCTTACCTCTGTTTAAACTGTTGTCCAAAGATGTAAATTTCAGTTGGAATGAAAATTGCCAACATGCATTTGAATTACTCAAACAGAAATTATCAACAGCACCAATCCTGAGAGGGCCTAATTGGAGTTTGCCATTCCATATTTTTACAGATGCATCTGACACTGCTGTAGGTGCATCGTTAGGCCAGACAGAAGAATCTTGCACTTATGCTATTTACTTCATTAGCAAAAATCTGACCCCTGCGGAGTTAAACTACACGGTCACAGAGAAAGAAACACTTGCCATTATCTATGCTGTGAACAAATTTCGCCACTACATTACTGGTTATGAAGTCTTTGTCCATACCGACCATTCTGCCATAAAACATTTAATGAACAAACCCATAACCAGTGGCAGAGTTACCAGATGGCTGCTGTTGTTACAAGAATTCAATATCACCGTGTTGGATAGACCTGGTAAAGAGAACCAGGTGGCAGATTTTCTCTCTCGATTGCAGAATCAAGGTGAAGTTGTTCCTGTCGAAGACTCTTTTCCTGATGAACATTTATTTGCCATTTCTATAATTAATCCTTGGTATGCTGATTTGGCTAATTACTTGTCTACAGGTAAGACTCCTCCACACTTTACCTCAAAAGAAAAGAAAAGACTAGTTAAACAAAGTGCTAGATATTCATGGCTCAATGGCGATCTCTTTTACACTGGCTATGACATGATCATCCGTAGATGTGTAAGAAATGACGAGGTAATTGATATTTTAAAATCTTGCCATGATGAGCCGTGTGGTGGGCATTTTGCAGCGAAGCGGACAGCATTCAAAGTTCTAACTCTTGGATACTATTGGCCATCCATTTTCAAGGATGCCAAAAAGTATGTAAGGAGCTGCGACATTTGCCAAAGGATGGGCAGGCCAACCGCCAGCGATGAGATGCCCCTTCATCCCCAAGTTCACCTAGAACCATTTGACAAATGGGCCCTGGACTTCATTGGGCCTATCAACCCATCTTCAAATGGTAAGAAGTACATATTAGTATGTACAGATTATGTTACAAAGTGGGCTGAGGCAAAAGCACTGGTAAGAGCCACTGAACATACAGTTGTCAATTTCTTGTTTGAGGAAATTTTTGTCAGATACGGAGTACCCAGAGAGATAGTAACTGATCAAGGCACCCAATTTACCTCCAAGTTAGTCAAGGATATTACAGACAAGTATAAAATCAAACATAGGAAAAGCACACCCTATCATCCACAGGCCAATGGGCAAGTGGAATCTACAAACAAAACTTTGGAGGGAATCATTACTAAAACTGTTGCCATGAACAGGAAAAATTGGGAGGAAAAACTTAAGGATGCTCTCTGGGCGTACAGGATTACTTGGAAAGATACTACGGGCTTCACCCCATACCAGTTGGTGTACGGTAAGGATGTCATGCTTCCTATTGAGTTCCAGATTCACACTTTTAAACTAGCTGCTGATTTACAGATTGATTTGGATGAGGCACAAAAAGAACGGATCCAGCAACTTAACCAGTTAGATGAGATGCGGCAGCAGGCAGAGGAGACCACAATCCTCATGCAAAAGCACAGGAAGCAGTGGCACGATGCTCATATAAAGAAGAAACAATTTAAGGAAGGTGATTGGGCCCTCCTTTTTGACTCTAAGTTTAGAGACCATAAGGCCAATTTCACCACCCACTGGATGGGCCCTTATGAAATTGTCCAGGTTTATGACAATGGATCTGTCACTCTCACAACTATTGATGGGGAAGGTCATTCCTTCATTGTAAATGGGCATCGATTGAAACTTTACACCAAGCCCATCAGTAAAGCAGATTTTCTACACACAGTTTCTCAGCAACGAGAGGTTGAGCTACTGCAGCCCTCAGCTGCAGTCTCTCTACCTTAGTATTTCCTTGAATTTGTTTTTAAAAGAAAAATATAAAAAAAAAAAAGACAAAAACAAATAAATGGGTTAGATGTGAAAACCAGCTTCTGGCACACTCTAACCTTGAATTCCTACTTGAAAACCAATTCGTTGGCAAGTAAGAATTCTTTTTCTTTCTCATTGTTTTATGTTTTCAACTGAATGTTGACTTGAGGACAAGTCACAATTTTTGTGGGGGAGGGGAGCATATCAGCATATCAGTATTCATTTTTATCTCTCCACTGTAATTTTAACTTTCCCCACCATTCCAGGCTTCAATGAATAAGTTGTCTTGTTATTGCCTGTTATCAGAGGGACCTGGTTGTAAATATCATGAAGAGGGACCTGTTTTGTTCACAGAAACTATGCTTTCAGCATCCGCAGAATATTAGCAGTAAGGGACCTGTTTAGACATATCAAAGGGACCTGTTAGGATCAGGACTTCATCAATCAAGTAACCCAGCTTAGCAGCATCTGCATGCATACAAAGAAGTGCATGATCATCTTCAGCACTGCAGAGGGACCTGTGTATGCCTTAAGGGACCTGTTACACAACAAAGCAATCAAACAACAGTCACAGCTAGCTCTACTCAGATGTCAATGCCACAGCAGTCCAATAGTGTAATGTATTCCTTGTTTTTAACACTTAACTTCCTAGATTATTTTTATGTTATGTTAATAGCTATGACTGTTAATAATTAATTCCAAGGCATATTTCCATTCTCTTATTTCCCTAACATTTCTCTCTTGCCCAGTCTACTCCCTACTCTCAAATGCATACACTCCTCACTCTAGTACTTCCTACACATTCCATATCCACAACCATTACATTCCTCACTTACATACCCTCCTAAACATTACATATTCATTCTAAATACCGCCATATTCATTTCTAAATTCGCCCTTAGAAGAGTACCAACATAACATATGGCTATATTTTTGAAGAAATTTATTAATGGAATATCCCTTTTGAAACATCAAAGTATTATTTTTGGGGAATTCTATTAACAAAATACCTTTTTGAAAAAAATCAAATAAAGAATATATTAATAAAAAGGGTCATTAAAAATCCGATGCAAAGGACAGCCGGCCTATTCATTAGAAGTGCATGGCCGAGTGATGATTCACCACCCGACGTACACACACCTCTCGGCGCTCCTATCAACGTTCATACAAGTGCATTTGGTCATCATTCCTCTGTTTCAAATTTAATACATTGAGCTCATTTAAAAAAAACACAGTGGTATCGGGATCATACACAGTGGTATCAGGATTGTATACGGTGGTGTCAAACTTCAACCACGGGCGCTGGTGCATGAGCTTCTACAAGCATCAAGACCGAGGACAGAGTTCGAACCCTGTCGAGCTCCATATCAAATCAACCCAACAGCACAGTGGGCAGTAGGCGAGCGATTTTCTCAGGTAACCATTCAACCTCATTGTTGAAATTCATAAGATAGGAAGCTCGACCCTCCGCCAAAATGACTAGTCGGGTCGAACCAAAGACATTTGACAGTTCTCAATACCACGAGGACTGTATCTCAATCCTCAGGGACATACAGTGGTTACCATTCCTAGAAAAATTCAGAGGAAGCAACGAGGAAGTTGCCAAACAATTTGCATTCACCTTCAATGGGGAGGAGGCCTTGATAGGCACCTTCTCATTTAGAATCTCAGAGGACACCATTGCTCAAGCAACAGGGGTTAGTCCAGAGGGTGAGAAATACTTTAAAACTAAGCAGTTTAAGGAAAAATCATGGACCCAATTTATGTCCAGGTCGCGGGTTTCAGCAGTGAATTGGAAGAAGGGAGTCCCACGCAGTTGGCTCGTTCACCCTTGGGACGAGATGGTTTATATCCTTCAGAAGTTCGTGACCTGTGAAGGCCGCTATAGTATCATTTACCTGTATCATATAAAACTGCTGCTGCACATCAAGAAACAATGCACCATTAGCTTGCCATACTTTTTGCTACAAAGTTTAACTAAAATGTCTAAAACCGTTCAGAAACAAAAAGGGAATGAGGATAAGAGTTTATACCACTTTGGGTTGCTTAAAATCCTCATTGAAGACGAGATGCAGAGACGGGGAAAGACATGGAAAGAATTCCTCACGGCCAATCAGATTAGAGACGAGGAAGAAAGAGAAAAATCACCAGAGAACTCAGGGTTTGTAAGAGATGTTGATGAGGATATTCCGGCCTCCTCTCGAGCCCATAAGGTACCTGTGAGCACTGTAAGAACCCGACAGATGAGGAAAGAAGAAGCGAAGAGAGCAGAAAAAGACAAGGTGTTCACCACCTATTCAAGAAGGTCGAGGAGGGCAGCAAAAGTTCAGCTGCAAGAAGAGTCTAATGTGCCTGAGCAAATGGACATTCAAAGCAGTGGTTATTCACCACCAGCACCAGAAGCCGATGTGCATGTCGAGAGCCATTCACCCCCGGGATTTGATGCAGAAGTCGAGAGCCATAATAAGCCAACATGTGAGAAAGGGTTTCCACCTCCTCCTGGTAAGAAACAGAAGAAGTTAGAGCGGCAAGTTGAAAAACTCAAAGAGGAGCTCATGGAAGCCAACATGTTAGAAAGGGTTATTAAAAAGGAAAATCAAATGCTCCGTACCCAGACAAAGGAAATTCAAATGAAACATGACAAGTTGAAAGAGCGGGTTAGTGAGCTGGAGGCAGAGCAGACCGACATCTGCAAGTGGGCCACCAAGTGGTATAGCCAGAAGAAAACCCTAAAAGAAAAGTACCGAAGGCTGAAACAGGAGCTCCACGACCAAGAAGATGTCCAGGTAAAGAAGAAGAACGTTGACACACTACTCAAGGCAGTAGAGGTACAGACAGGAACTGAGTTCAAAGGCAGCACATCAGGGTTGGCATGAGGACATGCCAAGTCATTAAGTCGGGGAGAGATGTTGGTACCATTCTAAGCCCTTTTTCCCATTCCAAAACATGACCATTTCCTACCTTTTTCTTATCATCCATTCCTCAAATGCCTTAGAATTTAATTAATTTAATAGTTTATAGTCGTTGGCATGCATATTAATTGATTTAGAGGTTTTGTGTTGACAAATTAGGATTTTTAGGCCTAAATCACTACAGGAAGTCTTAACAACCTGTAAATGGTTTATTATGTGACATGTGGCATGGCAGCTAGGTAGGAGCGGAAGGCATGGACGAAAAGAGGAATGTCCAAACATGGACAAACACCTACTCCGCATTAGAAACATTTCTCCAATCAGCACAGTCAACGCTTAGTCAACCCTATCATGTCGGCACAAAAGGCAGCAACAGCATTCAGTTTTTATCCATTCGCTTTCAAGTTGTTTCCTATTTTGATTTTTGATTTATGCATAAGACAATTAGGAATATATCCGTGTTTTGATTTACCAAACGCAGCAACAGCTGCTATGGATAAGCATCCATTTTTCAAGGGATGCAATGATGTAATTAAAAGACAAGGCCGAGACCTGGGATCGGTTACATACACACACATTCATACAGACATATACTATTGTTTTACAATTACGTTTTGGAACAGAACCTCTGGTTTTTCGAATGAATACATTGCATACTTGTTAATATCGTGATCTTGGTGTAATCATCGGTGTGCCAAAGACGCGGACGGGCCCTGCGTATGTGGTAGACCGATCACACATTTCGTTTGTGTTTACATTTCGTTTATGCTCATACTCTGTTTATATTTGCATTACATTCATCGTATAGTTTTAATTTAATTTACAGTCAATTCAATTGGAACGCATGCGAATTATATATGTATTTGGAGATTTGATTGCAGTGATGAATGCGTGAAATCTATGTCTGTACATGTGTTGAATAACCCTCTCTTGGATTATGAAATATATCCCGTAAAGGATTTAATCTCAGAGTTGTTTATGAAACATTGATATGGATAATGGTTATGAACTTGCTTTTACATGCCTTCTTTAAGCATTCTTGATTGCTGAATGATATTGAACAAGGGTTGCATGTTGATGTTTCTGTAAGGGAACCGAACCTTTCAAGATAACCATATACAGCATGATAGGAATTGCATTTAGTTGTTAATAGCACATGATTTAATGCTTAGTTAGTTTAACAATAGAATTAATCTCAGCATTAGGAGTTATAGATTTAGAATAGATCCTTTATGCTTATATACTTTAGGCACACGCCTCTAAGTAAACGCACCCTGGGTTGACAATTAATTTAGACCGATCTAGCCCCCTAGATAGGACACTACATTTGGTATCCGGTAATGTAATGACGGAACTTGTTTAGTGCATGGACTACAGCTAGGAACTCTTTCTCGATTACAATGTAATTCAGTTCAGCTTTGGACAAGTTCTTGCTAACAAAGTAGATGTCATATGGAAGTTTTTCCTCAATTTGTCCTAAAGCTGCCCCTATGGCTTTGTTTGAGGCATCAGTGTGGATGTGGAAAGGTAGGGCCCAGTTTGGACCTCTCAAGATTGGTGCTGACACCAACTTGTCTTTTAACTCATTCAAACTCTTCTGACAATCGTCAGTCCACTTAAACTCCACATCTTTTTCCAACAAGCCAAACAATGGCGAGGCGAGGTTGCTGAAATCCTTAATGAATCTCCTGTAATATCCCGCTAATCCCAAAAAGCTCCTAACATCTCTTACCTTTCGTGGAGGTGGAACCTTCTTGATTAGAGCAATTTTGTTAGGATCCACCTGTAATCCTTGGCTAGAGATGGTATGGCCT
>APFE030860132.1:105546-173558 GCA_000404065.3 Pinus taeda | reverse complement strand
TCAGCAAAGTATGTTGTGTACATGAGATAGATTTGGGCAACTGTATTCATGTCAAAGTTGATAGAAGCTACAAATTGATAGAAGCTACGGGGAAATTTTAAATGATCTTCATGAATTCATTTATATATATAAACATATGTTACAAAATTTGTAATGAGGATAAAAAAATTCTAACAACCTATCACCAAACAGAAATCGTATGGTTTGTCATGAAAGCAGTAACTAATTACATACACATTGGGTGAATTTCAGTGACAGTAGTCATCGCAAGTGAGGTTTTGGTTTCTTGGACTCCCCTTTCTCTTTAAGAGAGCATTTTGTTCCGCCTGTGTGGTGCATATTCCACCATCAGTGCAGTCCAAGATATGAAATGCTTTCATTTAGAATACCAATACCAATTCGAAATATGAGATGCTTTTATTTAGAATACATTCACACACCTTCAGTGCCCGAAGTGCCTGGGGACAGTCCATGAGAAATTTGATAGCAAATGCCATCGTTGAGGTTGAGGTCTCATGACCAGCGAAGAGCAGGAATAGTACAAAATCTGCTATAATTTCTTTTGAATGCAAGTCTTCTTTCAAGAGTTCTCCTAAGAAATCATTATGGACAACTTCTGGATGCTCCCTTTTGTACTTTATACTCGCATAAATCTTTTTCATGCAAGGTGCCTTCTACGCCCATTTGTTATTCGTTTATGAAACCCACATTGCGCCCTCCTATTATTGCATTGAAGAATCCTTCAAGGGTTTTGAAGGGTTCTTCATTTCTGGCTCCTGGCCCCAAACCCCACACAATAAATCCTGTCAAATCAACATTTTTTCGGTCATCAACAACTTTACAGTCAATCAGAGCAACTATTTCAGTGGGGGAGAAGCTGCCGGAGGCTACTCTGGCATATTTTGACAAAGAGGGCGAGATTCAAACAATAAAAGTCTCAGAGTTAACAAAGGGAAGAAAGTGGTTCTGTTGGCCGTTCCCGGCGCCTTCACACCCACTTTCTCTCAGAAACATCTGCCAGGAGTTTTGGAGAAAGCCGATGAGCTGAAGGCCAAAGGGGTTGACACAATTGCCTGCGTTTATGTAAACGATGCTTTTGTTATGAGGGCCTAGGGTCAGAATCTGAATGTAGGTGATAAGATCCTCTTGCTGGCCGATGGAAATCAAGAATTCACCAAAGCATTGGGTGTTACTCTTGATTTGAGCGATAAACCTGCGGGTTTAGGGGTTCGATCGAGGCGCTATGCGCTGTTGGCAGAGGACGGTGTCGTCAAGGTCTTGAACCTGGAAGAGGGCGGTGCGTTTACCGTAAGTGGTGCTGATGAAACAATTAAGGCCCTGTAAAAGATAGGTAATGAAGAAATCATTATGGAAAACTTCTGGATGTTCCCTTCTGTACTTTATACTCGCATAAATATTTTTCATGCAAGGTGCCTTCTATGCCCATTTGTTATTCGTTTATGAAACCCACATTGCGCCTTCCTATTATTGCATTGAAGAATCCTTCAAGGGTTTTGAAGGGTTCTTCATTTCTCGTTCCTGGCCCCAAACCCCACACAATAAATCCTGTCAAATCAACATTTGTTTGGTCATCAACAACTTTACAGTCAATCAGAGCAACTATTTCAGTGGGGGAGAAGCTGTCGGAGGCTACTCTGGGATATTTTGACAAAGAGGGCGAGATTCAAACAATAAAAGTCCCAGAGTTAACCAAGGGGCAAAAAGTGGTTTTGTTGGCCGTTCCCGGTGCCTTCACACCCACTTGCTCTCAAAAACATCTGCCAGGATTTGTGGAGAAAGCCGATGAGCTGAAGGCCAAAGGGGTTGACACAATTGCCTGCGTTTCTGTAAACGATGCTTTTGTTATGAGGGCCTGGGGTCAGAATCTGAATGTAGGTGATAAGATCCTCCTGTTGGCCGATGGAAATCAAGAATTCACCAAAGCATTGGGTGTTACTCTTGATTTGAGTGATAAACCTGCGGGTTTAGAGGTTCGATCGAGGCGCTATGCGCTGTTGGCAGAGGACGGTGTCATCAAGGTCTTGAACCTGGAAGAGGGCGGTGCATTTACCGTAAGTGGTGCTGATGAAACTCTTAAGGCCCTGTAAAAGATAGGTAATGTGTTTATGCTTTCGCCGCATAGTTCTGCCGCATATGAAACTATTCGACCCGATGCCAAATGAAACGCCCAAACCGTTTGGGCAACCCCTTTGAATCAACGGCTGAAATTGTTGCAATCGTCTAACATATAATCGTGTGGCTTACAAGATGACAGGTAGGTAGAGAGGAGAGTTGATTTCAGAGAGAAACGCCTTACGGCGTAAAAACACCGTAAGGCGTAATTAAGAGAATTAACTATAAACTTTCTTACATACCCATAAATGAAATTAATAAAAAAGAATTACAAGTGAAGACTATGTTGTTCAAATCCCATCTTTTCAGATAACCAAATACGAAAATTCACTTCAAAAAACTAGTCTGAACCTAACATATAATCCTAGCTCTAATTTGACAAGAGATATGCAGAAGCTAATGTCTACTTAAGACAAACAAATTCGAAAGTAAAGATATATTCTTTCTATCACTCAACGAGATCAATAAGAGCACATACCTGTGTGGTTAACCCATACAAGAATCAAGTATATTACATGTTTAATGCGCCCATATAGCAGTATCTAATATTCAATTCATAGCGTATACATGAAAACAAAATGCATCCATATTTCTAGTAAGATGGACAACAATTCGCAAAGGAAATATCACCAAATCACTAGTGCAACATAACAGGTACACCCACATGAATTCATAATTACACACTGTACGCATAAGAACAATTAAACATTACACATAATAACTCCATTAGGGAGATTGTTTCACAGAAAATTTATATAAATTGTAACAATCAAAACATTATAGAAGGAAAAGAGGAAATATGAACACTGAACCGAGATTCCAGAATTGGTAGGATCTTAAGCGCGCTTCATGCAATGAAATGTACCGAGAGCGCTAGTCTCTTTAATCTTAAATTACAAAACCTCACTAACAGTGGCCACCAAAATTAACAACTAACAACTTCCAGAAAGGAAAATTATAAAAGGAGTCTAAGAATCGCTGGAGGTTTCCCAATCTAACCATTGAGGAAAGGCAGTCGTGGAAGGAGAGGAATCTGCAAAAGAACCGATCTAGAAAAACAATGTGTCCGAGTTAGTATTCGTCATGCTATGAGAACTCCAAGTGCGCGGTTAGAGAGGAACCACATGGAGCTACTTGTAACAAGAACCATAAGAGGCATTAGAAGTAGGAAAGAAAAGGCAACCACAATCAAATCATCATGAAAGGATCCCGAAAAGGGGTAATACTTGTGAAGGAGTGGTAGAGCTGAAAACTCATCTGGTCCATTGAACCTGGACAAAAGAACCCAACATGAAAACGTGACCATATTAATAAGTACACGAACCCATAAAAGAAATGAATCGAAACTGTAGGGAGAAACTTACCTTCAACCATGTGGGTTAGAATGTTGGTCATGAGAGCTCCGAGCCAGCATTTGGAAAAACCTCCAGTCAAGCCTTGAGGATGAAAAATGGAAAAAAGGTCAGAACCTTGTAGAACCATAGGGACAAACTACTAACTAGAAGATAAAATCTATAAATACCCGGTGAATGGGGATGACATGAGCACCTCCCCGGTAAATGGGGACAATATGAGCACCTCCCTTGTCTTTAACTGAAATCATCGCACTGGTAATGTATAGGGGACATTTAAATTAAGGGCAAGCAAAATCATTCACCTTGAGGCAAGGCAAGGCCTAGCGCAAACAAAAACCCCGCTAATGCAAGCCATGATACCCTGGCACAACCATAGCCGTTCTGCAACAGGAGGGCGACAGTTGAAACACACGGTGGGGGTTGCAGAAGAAGCCACAACGTAGGGTTGTAGAGATCTCATCTTCATTGACAGAGGGATAGTCCAAACGAACGACTGTAAAAGATAGGTAATGTGTTTATGCTTCTGCCGCATATGAACTATTCGACCCGATGTCAAATGAAACGGTGAAACGCCCAAATCGTTTGGTATTCTTTTGAATCAAGGGCTGAAATTGTTGCAATCGTCTAACATATAATCGTGTGGCTTATAGGAGGACAGGTAAGCAGGGAGGAGAGTTGATTTCAGAGGGAACGCCTTACGGCGTAAAAATAAAAAGCATGTCAGATATGCCCAGAATAATGTTGTATTTCTCTTGAATGAACACCAACATCATATAAAGAATGTGAAAGCTAAGCAGGCCCAAGTAGAAAGCAACACCTTTCCACCAATTAGTCTTCCCCTTCTTCAAGATGATGCTTTAAGAAGAAATCTGGACACTAATATGGAGATTGCAGATGTACAGAGTTATAATAGAAAAGGTGTTACAAAAGCTATCAGGGCTCCCTGAGACAACCAATCCACTGGTCTCAGAGAAAATCTGAATGCCACTATGAAGAATAGAGTCAAAAACAAAGATTATGTTGGATGTAGCCAGAATAATGATGTCTTGTTCATGATCGCAAGCCAACATCATATTAAGAATGAAAATGTTAAGAAGGTCCAAGGAGACAGTATCATATTTCCACCAATTAGCCTCAACCTTCAAATTGATGCCTTCAAAAGAAATCTCGACAGTAGTATGAAGGTTGTACATCGACATAATTGTAAAAGAAAAAGGGGTGCAAAGTCGAGGTTGATTCACATAGACAACCAAGCTCGTGTTCCTGGAGAAAATCTGAATTCTAATTTGAAGAGTAAAAGAACAAAGATTCATATAGGGAACAAAATTATATGAAGAAAATTGGTTCAAATAAACCTAAAACCAATCACTATGACAGTTGCACTTGGAGAAAGAAATTATATGCTGCAGAAAACCCTGGGAAGTGGGAAATTAACGGAATCGAGCATTATAGTTAATAATTAGCCTGCATATATTCCTGTTGGAATGCGTCGCAAATATGTGAAAAAAACAAAAGAGGCAACAGTACAAAAGAAGATTACAAACAATCACATTGCATGCAAACCCACACAAGTCCTACAGAAAATTGCACGGCACAGGGGAGGAAACAATTGGTCAAGGGCGTGCTCTTACCTTGAATAGATTTCTTGCCGAGTACACTGGCACATCGCAAAAAAAACAGGAGTTGTGTGCATTAGTATGGCCCAACCATATAAAAGTTTTTCCAAAAAAATAATAAATTATAGAAGGGGCTCGGAAAAAGAAGGCCATACTTTTTTATTACTTGGGAGGACAAGGCATCGAGGTTTAGATCTCGAGCTATTGCTAGATAAGGCTAGCCCTGTCATAAGTACTGAACCTGCGAAATTGGGGAAAATATAACAAGAAAACTGAACATGTTACCACAGAAGCTTGAAAACATGAAGGAAGGTTAAAATTTTTGGGGATGGTTCACAATACTAACAATTCTCTGCCTTGGGGTTTTTTTGTCATCTGAGCAAAGTAAATCAGGGTTTTTCTCTTATCACTTTTTGATAGGTTTTCCAATCAATTATGAGGCACCATTATGGAATGAGGTGAGACACAAAAGTTAACCCTCGAATTTCACATAGGGATGTCGAACAATTTGAAAGGGACACTTTGGTCAAGAGTTGGGGCAAGGTCTGAGGATACCTTGATGAAAGAACATAGAAAATCCATATCCGCATGTTCTCAAAATAGTGAAGGAAGTTGTTGTTCACTGGTTTTGAAACTGGAAGTAAATGCTGGAAGAAGTTAAAAAAAGTCATTAATTCGCAAACAAAATTACATTGAATGTTGTAATAAACAATTCCCCATACATACCGAGTTGTTCCTCATGGAGTTTGGTAATGAATAGGGCTTAGGGTTAGATCCACGTGAACTGAGTTGGAAGAATTGCAAATAGAGTTGGGGCAGGGTCTAGAAGATACCTTGAAGACAGAATGCAGAAAATCCATATATGCATGTTCCCAAAATAGTGAAGGAAACTGTTGTTGTTCACTGGTCTTGAACATGGAAGTAAATGGTAGAAGAAGTTAAAAAAAAGGTCATTAATTCACAAAAAAATTACACTAAAGACTATAATAAACAATTCCCCATACACATCCAGTTGTTCCTCATAGTGGATGGTAATGAACAAACTTAGGGTAAACAATTCCCCATACACATCGAGTTGTTCCTCATAGTGGATGGTAATGAACAAACTTAGGGATAGATACACCGAGCGGAGCCACTTGAAAGAATTGCAAATGGGACTATGGTTATAATAGTGCAAATCAAGATTTAGTTGATTTGACAATTAGTAACATCTAATTGTGGAAAAACAGTTAATTGTGTAACAATGGACACAAAGGTAGTTGGGGGAGTTGATTTCAGAGGGGAACACCTTACCACGTAATAATATTGATTTGAATTTGATGTAACATATTATGCATGAAGTATAGTATATGACATGTTCGTTATTGCATTCATAACAAACTCTTTCGAAAACAATCACATAGGAGCAATTTCCTCGACGTGTTTCTAACCATCCAGTGTGGTTCATCTTTAGGACAAGATGATGAATCAAATCTAGGCATTGAAATAAATAGATAAAGAGAGCAACTAACTAGCCATTAGAAAAAATAGCTAGTTTGAATAAAATTATTTATTTTTCTATTTTTTAATATTTTATTTATATTTTGTTTAATTTTTGATTAAAAATTATTATTATTATATTATTATTATTATTATTTTAAATAAATTTAAGTTAAAATTCTTATAATAATAATTAAATAAAATGTATAAAAAACAATAATAATTAAAAAAACAAAATAAGAAATTATTATTTATTTAATAATATTATTCTTAATTATAATATAGATATTATTTAATTTTTATTATTATATAATAAAATCATTAATGTAGTTATTATTTAATTTAATTATTATATAGATTATTGATGATTTATACAACTATATAATGCAGATATTATTTAATTTTATTATTATATATATAATATTTATTTAACTTAATATCTATATTATTTAATATAGATATTAGATATTAATTTTTTTTTTTAGGAGATCACGGCAGGGAGCCAACACTGCTGATACTCCATCTATCATCTCTATTAAGATTAACATGCCTTTTTTCAATTTCTAAGGCCTCTCTGAATTATTTCAATGCCTAGATTTGATTCATCATATTGTCCTGAAATGAACTACACTAGATGGTTCAAAATGCATAAACAAAATTGCTCCTATGTGATTGTTTCCAAAAGAATTTGTTATGATTAATATGGATCACAGAAGTCTAAACTCAGAAGTTATTGCATTGGTAGAAATAATGAGGAAAATAGAGCTTATTAATATTACTTATTTCTTTCTTTTTCTAGTTATACAAGGTATTCATTGCCTTACTTTGTCTATTAAGAAGCTTGACATTTGTAGGTTCTATAGGTTATATATGCACTTCTAATAGGTTTTAAAAAAATTTAATGGTAATGTTGTGTTGTTTCTTCATTCCTACTCTTGGTTGAGAAATTCATAGCGATGATGTTGAATAATATATTTTCATTTCCTTGTATAATAAAACATTTCGGTACTTCTAAATGATGGAAACATTTTCGTTCCAACTTTAATTCATTTGATTGGGAAAGTGATGAATATTGCACCCCTATAATGCATAAAAAATGTTTTTCATGCTAATGCTTTTAGGATGGGGATTTTGGATTCCCTCTTAATAGAGCACTTCAAATTGTATTCATGTTGGAATTTTCCATGTTTAGAGAACCCCACTCAAAGGTGGATGATGGTCATGAAGATTGTAAAAGTGACACCCATTATGTAGACATGCATATGGATGCAGAAGATGTGGCAAGGATTGTAGAGAGAGAAGTTGAAGCATATGTGTGTGAAGCATAGCCAGAGCGTATTAACATGGATGGTGAAGATGATGGTGAACCCTAATACGACAAGATATATGTGGATGATGACTACAAAATGAGTTGCGAATTGGTGAATCTAGCAATAGACCTTACTGGTAATGGTAAGATTGAAGTTGATGATGACCTATTTGCATTAGAGGTTGAGCCATTTAAGTTTGAGAATGACAAAGACAATTTGTCATATGAAGTAATATTTTGTGGAGCTAAGAGTGCATCTCTCGTGAATTGAGCAACAACAAAAAAATTTGGTGATGTGGAAATAGTTAATGAGCATATGCATGCTCATATTTCCCACTATAGAGTGAATGAGAAACATGTTGATGACATTTTTTGTCTCTTTTTTGCAACAGGGACTAAATTGTAGCAATATGGAAAGTGCCATTTTTTAATGAAGAATTGAAGGCTGAAGTTGCCACTTTGGCATAAATTTATGAAGTAAAATTTGCATGAACTAATTGCAGCTAAGTTTGACATAGATAAAGATACATCAATTGAACAATAAGTAGTGGATCCAAAAATTGAAATTGTTTATGTTAATTTTGATGAAGAACAATTAATTGATGATGAGTGGTTGCACATGATGCAACAAAAAGAACACAATGATATGTTGTTATTTGGTGAGAGAAGCCCACTTGTCTCTAGAAGCCAAGTGGAAGACTACTTGTTTGTAGTAGTAGAGGTTGGTAAAGAAGTGGAAAAAGAAGACTATGATGCAACGACAGAGGAAGAGAAGGAAAATAAAGAGAAGGAAGAGGAAGAGAAGAAAACACTCACTGCAAAGCATAATGAATATGTTTTTAATATTGATTTTGAGTGTGCAAGTAAACAGGACAATAGTCCATTTATAGTATAATAGTTGAAAGAGAAAATGAAGAAAAAGATGCAGGAAAAGACATTGGTGTTTCTGAAGACGAAGAAGAAAGCATTGAAACATTCTTTCAACAATGGAGTCAAGAAAAAGAAAACTTTGCTATTAAGAAATATGGTAGAAAGAAGTTCAAGAATATGAAGTTCAAGAAGTAGAGCAAAGAACACAGTTCGAAGATGATCAGTTGTGTTAGTAGCCCATGGTTGAACAAATCTTTGAAGAAAAGGTTGTAGAAGACAAACTCATATTGTTTTTCAGAACAAATAAAAGAGAAGTCAAAGAAAATTTGCAACAAGAAGAAGCCAAGAGATATGGAGTTTACAACAAGAAAGTGCAGTAAAAAATGACATAGTTTAAGAGGGAATAGATTTTAGAAAAAACCAAAAAGAAAATCCAAAATTGTAAAAAAATTGTATTATAAACCTAGCTAAGTCTTAGACCAACCAACATGTTTAAGTTATGTTGACCAGAAGAAAAAATTTTATGAATAGAAATTTATTTTATGTATTCCCATCTACCTTTCCATCACCATTTTCTTCATGAATTTCCAAATAAAAAATTATAGAAAAAAAGAATTGGGAACACATGACACTTGTGGATTGCGTCCCCTGCTAGAATTTCTAATATTAGCTCACCACTTCCTAGATTCCGACATTCATCCATTCGATGGAGTAATAAAAATAGAATCCTCGGACTTGCATGTTCCTTTTTTATAGCGGGCGTATTAATTTTATATTTTCTTTATCAAAACCAGTTAATAAAACTGAAATATTGAATGGTGTATATAACTAGCAATTGCCCCAAAAGGTACAAAGAGAGGCTGATGTGATTATTAAATTGGAATTGTTGAATTTTTCTAGAAGAGTTAATTGGTTTGTGGAAAACCTTGTTTTCTTGGACTGGATCATTGTGCAATTACTTTTCTTTAGATGTTTTGTTTATATCTATATTAGAAGGAACACATTGAATGTCTTATTTCATTTTAGAGTAAGTTAATTACCCAAAATCAAAAGTTTAATTTAATTACCCAAAATCAAAAGGTTAATTTAATTACCCAAAATCAAGAAACCTCTATAGATGGCCAAGCATATATGAAAAATACATCTCATTCATATGCAATACCAAATCCATCTTTTTTTTTCTTTGACTAAAATTTCAAAAGTATGAACACATGCCATTTCATATGCACAATAAACTCAACTTCTGAAATTTCAATTCTTGGATGCATCCCATTCATATGCTACAGTAAACCCATATTTTCTTTAAATTTCAATCCATAAACACATCCATTCATGAGCCATAACAGAACCACAAAAAACAAAACCCCTTGACCCGTTAGTACATTATCTACTCAGAGAGAGGTAAGACGAAAGGACAACATTGTCTACAGATCCTCCATGTCTCTGAAGGAGATGAGGAGCATCTTGTGACCCATTAATGGATTGTCTTCTTAGGAGTGCGAGGTAAGACTAAAGAAAATCACTAGCTACATATGTTTCATGTCTCCATAAGGCCTTCATAAATCTTCGTTTATTTTGTAAATACAATAATTTGATTGCATTTTAACACTGTAAATACTATGAATGAGCCCATAAAGAGCAGATAATCAAGAAGGAAACGCTTCAATCACAGACTGGAAATTAGGGATGATGATTATTTTATAACGATCGAATCCACCTTCTAATAAAATCTTCTTCCATTCTTTCTTTGTTCTTTCCTTCCTGCCAAAGCAGTGTGCCACCATTACTAGATTAAATACTAGAACTAAATTAGGATCTAGGACCAGATTCTCTTTCTGGCCACCATTATTATTATCACTGCCTCTGTGATTAGAGTCCAACGCCACTACGTCAACAATAATGAACTTGGTAAGAACTCATAACACAACACATTTTGTGTCTGGAATTTTTTTTCGCAGATCATGAGCCAAGTTTGCAAGGCAGAAACTGCTTGCACTTCCTGCAAATTCCAGAAAAAGAAATGCTCGGAGAAATGTGTGTTCACACCATATTTCCCATAGAATGACCTAGACAAGTTCATGTTGGTGCACATTTTATTCAGAAATGGCCATGTCGTCAAACTACTATAGGTTTGTTGGAAAAATTATTTAGTACTACGCAAAACATTATTTTGTTGAAATGAAAGAACTATTAGCTTGGTTTATTAAATCAACTTTCATAATAATATAGATTACTTAATTAGTTTAGACAATTAAATTCAATAAAGAAATAATGGATTGAAACTATTGAAAAAATTGGATTCTGTGCACAACCATTATCTACCATGCTGCTTTTCCTTGTATAAATTTATTAGTAAAACCCATAGATATTGAAAACCAAAAACATACCTGCTTCTATCCAAATAAAAAATTTCAAGAATTTCATTCCAATAGATCAAGAATTTCATCTGCGTAGAAATCTTTGAAACCATGCATGGCCATGCAACAAAGAAACTGTGCCCTCTACATGACGCCAAAATGCAAACTGTTTGTAAAATCCAAAATTTAAAATGGTTTGTCAACCCGCATTCATCTCCGCCTTCTCTTTTTTGCTTTGAGAGATTGGAATTTCGAGGATAATGAAAAGTACGATTTATGATCATCATAATATACCCAAAGCTGAGTAGCAATCTATTGATAGACTCGTAGAGTTTAGAGATTTTTTCCATGGATCCAAAAGCCCTTCATAGGATTACTAGTTCCAAATTTTTTGTTCTGTTGTCCATTTTTTTAAATCTCACATTGGCTTCCTTAGGGTCTCGTTCCTTACTATTGGCTTCCAACAAGCAAACCGACACGGAAACATTGATAAGGTTGAAGAAATTAGTAGAAGAGGACCCGGGCGAGATCCGGGATGGATGGGATTTAATGCACGAGACTTGCAGCTTCTAACACGGTGTGACTTGTGTAGATGGGAGAGTAATAGAGTTGGATTTGAGCAAAGTGGGCTTGGTTGGGGTTCTCCCCACGTTTTCCATAGCCAACCTTGACAAGCTCCGGCTATTGAATCTCCCAGACAATGCATTCTCTGGTAATGCTTCGTCTTTGACCCAGTTACCCTTTACCTTACAACAAATAGATATCTCCTCCAATGGCCTCACAGGCCCCATTCCTGAACAATTCTTGGAACCCCATCAATTCACCTTTGTGAATTTGTCTCGCAATAACTTATACAGCACTTTGCCTGCAAATTTCTTGAGCTCTTAGGCACAACTCCAGATCCTAGATCTCTCATTCAACAATTTTTCTGGGCCAATATCTTTTCTCGATCTGAATCTCTCTGCTTGCCATAATCTAGTATCTATAGACCTGTCCTCGAACCATCTGGTAGGAGAGATCTCGCCCTCGTTCTCCAAATGCATTGCATTGCAGAGTCTGAATTTCTCGTCAAATGAATTTGAGGGTACCATCCCAAGATGTCTGGGTGAACTTACAAATCTCCAGAGACTCGACATTTCCCAAAATCACTTCGGGCAGTTCAATTCCCCTAAGCTTGGGAATTGTTGTCAATGGCTAGAATAGCTTTTGCTTTCCTCCAACAATCTCTCTGGCCCCTTCCCCTCATCGTTCTCCACATGTTCTTCCTTGCAGATTCTGAATCTACAAAACAATAATATTTCCGGGCTCTTCCCAGATTTGATTCTGGGAAATCTCCATGCCCTTGACAAGTTGCTTCTCAGTAATAGCTACATTACAGGACCCTTCCCACCATCGATCTCAAGCTGCAAGAATTTGAGAGTTGCAGGCTTGAGTTCCAATAGATTTTCCGGAACTTTGCCCCTTACAATTTTCCCGGTTGCATCTACTCTAGAAGAGCTTAGGCTCCCAGATAACCTCATAATAGGGCAAATCCATGTTACATTAGCTCAATGCACTAGGCTGAAAACAATAGACCTAAGTCTCAATTTTTTGAAAGGCCAGATTCCTCCCGAGCTCGGGCGGCTGAAGAATCTGGAACATTTGATGTTGTGGTTCAATGGATTTGAGGGAAGGATCCCTCATGAGCTCGGTGGGTGCAGCCAGCTCAAGAATCTGATCCTGAACAACAATTTTCTAACAGTGGAGATACCAGAAAAACTTGCAGATTGCAGTAATTTCAAATGGATTTCTCTGACGAGCAACAAGATCACTGGAAGGATTCCCAGGGAGTTTGGCAATCTGAGTTTCAAACGGTTTATAAAATCCAAAATGCATGGCCATGCAACAAAGAAAAAAAACTTGAACAATAAACAAAATAAACTTGAACAAGAAACAAAGGCAAGCCAATGCAATGTAGAGTATGGAATAAAATGATGAGATGAAAGTGAGAACGTGCTCTTTGAGATAT
The DNA here is from genome assembly GCA_000404065.3 of Pinus taeda. Taxonomy (NCBI): domain Eukaryota; kingdom Viridiplantae; phylum Streptophyta; class Pinopsida; order Pinales; family Pinaceae; genus Pinus; species Pinus taeda. Next base: position 160,431 of record APFE030860132.1, on the reverse strand, counting down.
TTAATACTGATTTAATCAGTGCTTGCCAAAAGGCATGGAAGAAGAGGGAAAAAGCAGTAAAAATATCTTCAAGAGTGACATAAAAAAAATGGGAAAATGTAGTAAGGCAACTCAACCGATATTTGGAAAAAGCAGTCACACTTCAAATCAAGAGTTGAAAATGTCTCACCTGATCCAATGGAGCACCGTAAAAGTGTTGACGATTGTTGATGTATAAGAAGACCTATCGGCCTAATAAAAGTATTGACGATTGTTGATGAATAATAAATCCTATAAGTCTAATTATTCTTAAATGATATCAACATAACAAAAATCAGGCCATTCCATGGTTCTGCATTCCATAATTATGGGCCCTTGTTGAGCGTAATATAGTTATGTAAATATATAAGAAATGTATTTAAATTAGATCTTATAATTTTTAAATTTTAAATTTAGAAGTTTATGTTGGTAAAGGCTTTTATAAATTTCAAACACCACGGTAATCTTGTATAATATTAGCGCTTTTGTTTAGATTTTATAGTTAAAATAGTAAGTCAGATTTCTTTTAGTAATTAAATAATGTACGGTGGAGTAGTTTAAACGAGACAACTTTCCAATTAACCGGAAGGTTAGCCATTTTTAAAGGTTAACGTAAGAGGCTTTAACAACAAGATTATTATTTATTATTTGAAGGTTAAAATGATAGTTTTGATTGAAAATCATTGGGGTCACGAAGAGTGGAAAGGAAGTGTGGGAAAGGAGAGAATTGTAAATGTTAGAGTGGATTTTGAGTAGGATATTGGGAAGGTGTTAGTATTGAAAATTTGGATAGGAGTTGTCTATAATGTGATTTTTTGGAGTTTCCGCTGCCAGAATTCGTTGGAAAAATTTGAGGTGAAATCTTGATTTGTATTATTTAAAATAATTTTTTGACTGTATGTATGGATTTAGCAACATTAAAAACCCTTAGGGCACTTTTATTGTGCAGGATTCACCAATCAATTTTGTGATTTCAATCAATTTTGGCTGGATTTTAGAGAAATTAAACCAGAAAAATATACCGAAAATCAAGTGGAAAAACTTCTAAAAAGTCACCCTAAAAACAACTCCATTTGGATATACTAACTCTATAGTATGGATTTGGGAATATATGAATGTTTCTTGAGCTATGATGTTCGATTAGATTGTTTAAGAGAGTGACATATTTAGTTGGGTGGTTCAAGCACTAAAATAAAGATTACTATAATTATATATTTTTATTGTTATTATTAGTTGTCAAAATAATATGAATGGTTTAAAAATCAAATTGTATTCATTTAAAATATATTATTTAAAACATGTTAAATAGATTATGGTAATAAAATATAATAATCAAAAACAATATTTATTATTATTATTTTATTTCGTTTTATTTTATGCTTAATACTTTTTTTATACAAACTTGAGAACTCAAGAATGACCTCACCTACTAGATGAGTCATTATTTATAATCTAACCTAGATCAATGTTGATCTTATCTTCATCTCCATAAATATTTTAGAAATTTCAAAGTCATATGTGATAGGATATATATCAAAACTATTTAATGATTCTTCATCTCTGCAAATATTTTAGAAATTTCAAAGTCATATGTGATAGAATATATATCAGAACAATTTAGTGATATCCTTCATTAACTTGACTTTGTTTAAAGATAAAAATTAATAAAGTCAAAGAAAAAATACTATAAAGAATTATACTTACAAACATCCCCTACTGTGCTAGAACAAAAGAATTGGGATCATTCATCAATTTTGGAGATTCACTAATAAATTACTGCATGAAATATATTGGCTGTCATTTTATCATCCCTTATTATTCTAAAACAAAATAATTAGGATCATCTATAGATTTTGGGGATTTGATCATATTACAACCTTATTTTTTGTTGTCAAGTTGTCTATGATCCTCGAGGCTTGACCCGTGGCTTAAGAAGCCGCGACCCAGGGGAATCTAAACTGTCAAATTCATCTCGGGATCGCATCGAGCCTGGGCCACACCAACCCTTAGATAACTATATTTTTTAGCAAGTTGTTGGGTCCCTATAATACTAGTGATTACCCCATTACTATTGTAGTTATACCCCTTATTAATATTGTTGTGCCCCTATTGTCCCCATATTGTTATTACTGTGCCCCATAGAATCCCTCGATTGTTATTTTTGTGGATTTATATTATTATTGTTAGGTCGGCTGGGTTATATTGTGACTCCTTAGACTCCTATATATAGAAAGGAGGTTTTCTCATTTTTATCATCTAAGAATTGTTCATTTATGTAATGTAAAGGAGGTTGCCCCCTCGAATAGGCTGAATTCTAAGGCGTTGATCTATGTTTTTTATATTTCTTGAAGCTGGTTTCATAACACAAACAGACGATCTAGTTTAAATGTCGCCATAAGTTTTAATTACATTAATGTTGATTAACTAGTAATAAAATTTGTTTAAAGTTACAAATAACAATGGATGTGATGTTTGTCGCTTTTGATAAAGTGTTGGCACCATTGGAAGGCTGAGATCGTCCCCACCCAGATCAATGATGGAGGACGATGTTCGCCCCCCACCCCTAAGCTCTTGGGACTTAACAAGGGAGGGGGATATGGTTTATAGGAAATTAGTAAAAGCTACATGGAATCTTCACGGGGATTTTGGGGGCCTCCCCACTTTACCACTTATCACTTATATGCCTCCCCGCCCAACAAACTATCGCTCGCTACCTCTCGCTCCATTAATAACTCCTGCCAATGTATAATTCCTTTAATATGACACTATAAAATGGTAATATTTCCTTTAATCACCCTCCCTTCTGATTTTAAAAATCTTGTATCACCCTGCATTATTTCCTTTTTCCATTTGTTTGATCCATGTAGGTTAAGACCCGAAGGTTTTCAAGTCCACCAATGCTCTCTACAATACCATTCATCTCCTATAGTCGATCAATTGCAGTATCGTAATGCAACTTTTTGAGCTTCCATTATAATTGAAGATTCCTTCTCATAAAGGAAAGGTGAAAATGTTTGTTGAGAGTCCTCTTTTGCCTCTTGTTCAAAACCTAGTTGAATTCCACTTGGCCAAAACACAATATAAAATAGTAGAAACCTAGTGTGAGTTCGACTTTTATGAGCTTGGTAACTGGGAAATTTAAAAATAGCTAGACAATAGTAATGAATTCCATATTTGGGAGTCATTCTTCAGATTAATCCCTAAGCTTGCTTACATCCAATTTCCACTGATTCACTCATGGAAATATACTATAAGCTTACCTTTTCTCAACAAGCCCATATCTTTGAGCCTTTTCTGCCTAAGAATTCTAAATTGCCTAGACATAATACCCGTATTCTCCTTTTATTTTCCCTAAAATGTCAAGGCAGGTTATTTCTATGGTTACTTTCCTATTATATTATCCCATAGATCAATGGGTAGATGAAATACTGTTAGGATCTTTGTTAGTGTTTCCAATTGGTTAGAAGCCAGGAGTAATTTTTAATTATAGTCAATAGCTATCAAGTGTTATTCATGATTAGTTTATGCATTTTAGTATTGAAGTTGCATTAAAACATGAGTCGATCCTCGTACATTTGATATTGTTTTATCAAAATGAGAGGTTAAAATTTTAGTTGTAGAAGATGGATGTACATGGAAGACCATTATCAATTATTCACAAGACTTCCTTAGTCAAAAAGAATTCAAAAGAATATTCATTTAGAAATTTTGTAGATTAGTTTTTTCATGTATCCTTGTCTCTTCTTAGTAGCGATATTATACCAAGGATTTAACGAAAAGTAAAAAGAGTTTTACATCTCATAGAACAAGCCAAATTTGGAGACTAGTATCGTTACTAGAATTATAGAGAAATTCAAATTTATGGATGTGAACTCCCTCCCTACGGGTTACCAATTTTTGTACCAGTCAAAATTTTTTCCTTTGATTATGTTAGGGAAATGTTAAATATGGATGACCTACATTTTGTGTGAAGAAAGCATAAAGCACAGTTTAAATTGAAGGCACATATTGGTCCTTACATTGTCAATGCTAGAGCAACAACAAAGGAAGCAGATAAATTACTAAAGAAGATGGATTTCAAGCTGAGTTTTACATGGTATTATGATCCATTAGGGATAATTTCAAAATTGAGAGTTGAGAAGAAGACCACATCGTATGCACATACAATTAGACTAGAAATATAGTAGTATTCCAATCAAGAGGAGTGGACAAAGAATACACTGCAAGAGGCGAAAGAAAAATTGTCAATCAAACATCTCTACAAACTCCTATTTCAAAGGACAAAGAATCCAAGAGATCAAGGGAAAGTATGTGTCCTACAGATTCAGGGTCTCAAGCTACAAATTTTCGTGTTTTGAAGAGGAGAAAGAAAGATCCAAGGACAAATACTAATACTTATACGAAAAGTGATATTTAGATAATAAATATTCAAGAGGAACCATCAAAAGTAAAGGGTTGGCAAGAGCAAACTACAGTTGTTTTAATATGTCTTTCCACCACTTCATTCCCATATGTTGAGGAGACAATATAGTCCCTTGTGTCTTCTACATTCCAAATTACAACACAGTAGAATAGTTTTCGCAGGTACATGGAGATTAATAAGAAGAATTAAGCATTGACGGCTACTACATACACATAATTTTGGAAGCAGACTTCTACTATTTAGCATAGGTTGTCTGCACTTGACAGAAAGAAGGGAGAGTTCCAATTAACACTGTTGGAAACTATAGTTGCAGTCCCTAAAGGTGTAGAAGACTACAAAGCCTTAGTCTTTTCCTTTTATACCAAGAAAATTCATGCAATCGACTAGATTGATTTTCATAGACAGATGAGTGAAATCATATAGTCAACTTTAACAAGTTCAACCATGGAAGCCTCCACGATCCGAATGGATCCAAGAAAACTCTCTAAGTCTTGAAATATCTTAAAAATATGCCAAATATCAAAACAATAAAATGCTAAGGGCCCTTAGAATGGCTTAAAAACACTATCGGGAGGCAAAAGCCAAAGAAAACCGTGAAAAAATAGAGTATGAAGGCATGAATAATGGATGCACAGTAGTCGTCAAATCTGGTCGATCAATAGTCTAGATCTAATTTGCAATCAGAACTGGCATAGGTAGACAGTGGATATTGGTGCAGACTACATACCACTTGCGATGGCGATCGGCGGAGTCACCTAGGACCGTCGAACAAGCACGCAGATTGGCGGCCCACATTGCATCGCATGATCACTATTAGAGATTACAAGAGCACTTATATCGGCCCGATGATATCGCGATGTGCGATTGCGATCAATTGCATCATGGTATCGCAATCGGGGCTACATAGGGGAGTGCGCATATACACATCAGTAATCCGAAGAACCAGACTTGACAGTTATATAAATATTATTTCATAAGATTTGAGATCCGTAGAAAGGGCATTTTTAATGTATTTTTCGTATTTCGTTCATTAAACGAAATACAAGGGGTGAAGCGTTGATGTGATAAGACAGGCCCGAAAGGGTTCCTTAAGGCTATTATATATTGTTTCAAGTCTGAAGAAAGGACATTTCTAATGCATTTTCGAAGTTTTAACATATTTCAAAAATACAAAGGGGAACCTTGGAGCAAGGCCGAAGTGACTTGTGATAGTGATAAGGATAGACCCGATAAAGGAACAGACCATTTTAAAAACTTTTGAAGTCCAAAATAAGCAATGTTATGGGTGGAATTTCATAGTGTTGCAGTTTTTTCTGTGCAAAGTAGAAATCGATTATTTTCGGGCATTCCAAAGGATTCTAGAGTCCCGATAGCCATATCGTTATAGTACAGGAGGCCATCACCCTTAGAAGCCTTTAGAAATGATTTCTAACATTTAGAAAGGGGTCTGAGTAGATAGAGGATAGGGAGACTGAAAGCTGAGAAGTTGAAACGAACATGAAACATTGTTTTGGATTTAAAGCCATAGCAAACAGAAGATAGAGTAGAAAGTGTCAAGACGGAGAGTGATCTAGAGAGTCTGTGTACTCAGAGAACGGTTGAGAGGTTCAAGAAAAATCTTATTGTTATATCTATGTGTATTGGTTCTCAAATTGAGCTCATACTATTGTAAAAACTTTTCTTGAAGACATAATAGAGAGGCCACCACTGAAGGCTGGACTAGGAGATGTAGCCAAGGCGTATTGGGTGAAGTCCTTATTAAACTTGTTGTGTTTTTATGTGCTTTTCTATTATAGTCTTTTATTGCTTCATAGCCTATGTATTTCGCAATCTAATTGATCCATTGCATAAAATAACATAGGCAAATCCATGCACATGAGTCTATAATACCTTATTAATTGTCTTAGATCTCATTATCAGATCAAGTGGTATCAGAACTTTAGGTTTACTAAGGTTAGACACGCCTGTGCTAGATTGGTGAATGATAACTAGGTCAAAGCTCAAAATAGGAGAAGGAGAACTAGTTGAAGCTAACCCAGAAATTGGTAGAGTCTATCCTAGGAGGAAAATGGCAAAAGAAAATCCCTTAGAATTAGACTCTCAGTTCATGGATAGTTTCATGACCATGAGAGCCATGGTAGAAGAAATGTATTGATAATTTAAGACAGGTCGAAGTGAAGATTCTTCAACCCCAAACAAGACAAAGGAATAGAAGAATCTCTTATAGATGGCCATTCTGAAGGCAAAGGGAAAGGAAAAGGGGCTCCTCTATCCACACCTCCTAACAGCCCTAAAAATAAAAAGAAGAAAACATCTTTAATTAAATTAGATGTTCAAGTTGATTTGCCAATATATGATGGAGAATTAAATGAAGAGAAGCTAGATAATTGGATTAGACAGATTGATGTGTATTGTATGGTGTAGAGCATTGATTCAGACAGGACTAAATTCAGTTGGCCAGCCTACGCCTTGGAGGAAGTACCTTGGTATGGTGGGAAGGCAGGACACAATATGACTTTAAGAAGCATGGTAAAATTCTTTCTGTCCAGAGTGAATTTGTTTCTGCAATTAAAAAACAATTCTATCCACTAGCTTATATGTAGCAATCCATGATGAGTTGGCAAACTCTTCACCAATTAAAGGGGAAAAGTGTACAAAGCTACACCCAAGAATTTAGAAAAAGAGCTTTGATTCTATGCATTTAGTTATACTCACCTGAAACTTTGCTAAGTATATAGGTGGTCTACACAACTATTTGAGGCACACCATTCTCATGTTTAACCCTACTAGCATAAATGATGTATCTATTAAGGTTACCCATCTAGAGGCTAGAAGCAAGAATGTGAACCCAAAGATTGGGAGATCATTAAAACCCAATTCAAGCAAGAACAAGGAGAAGAGGAACCAGAAATGGAAGGAGAGGAAGTCAAATGCTATACATGAGGCCAAACCTTCATGCACTTACTGCAAGAGGGATGGACATGATGATGAACATTGCTCATCTTTGCATCCGGAGCTGAAAGCCAAGAAGTTCGATGGCAAGAAGAAGAAGACTGTTGCTGTTATACAAAAAGAGTTGGGGTCAGACTCAAGCGATGAAATAAAAATCATAGTCACAGGTATAAAAGGTAAAAATTCTGAAGGATCTACTAGTAATTCTACACCAACTATTGATAGTGAAGAAAATGATGGGAAAAGACATGATATTTCTCATATTAGAGTTATATACAAGAAACAAAAGGTTGATACTTTGTTTGATAGTGGCTAACAAGTAAACTTAATTTATGAAGCAATTGTAAAGAAGCTAGGACTACTAATTTATTTTTTAAAATCTCTATGTTGGATCAAATGAAAGAAGTTGCTTACTTTTCCAAGCTGGACTTGCGTAGTGGTTACCATTAGGTCAGTGTAGTAGGGCAAGATGCATGGAAGACAGCTTTAAAAACAAGGCAAGGGCTATATGAATGGCTAGTTATGCCTTTTGGCTTAACTAATGCTCTTGCTACTTTCACGAGAGTTAGGAATGATGTACTCAGGCCTTTTATTGATGATTTTGTAATTGTATATTTGGATGAAATTGTTGTTTTCAGTAAAACATGGGAAGAACATTTGAAGCATGTAAGGTAGACTTTAGATGTTTTGAAAAAATAAAATCTCTATGTTAAATTATCAAAATGTGAATTTGGCAAAACATCTTTGAATTATCTGGGTCATATTGTAGGGGGTGGTGAATTGAAGATAGATCCCTCTAATGTTGCAGTAATTGTAAACTATCCTAAACCCAAATTTGCTATAGAAGTTAGAAGGTTCCTAGGAGCAGCACAGTATTGGAGAAAGCTTATTGCTAACTTTTCCTTAATTGCAGCTCCCTTACATGCTTTTAATAGGAGTGAACAAGGTGTTTCAGTGGGGAGGAAAACAGCAAAAAGCCTTCGACACCTTGAAATAAAAAATTAGTACATCACCAGTATTAGCATTGCCAAATCTTCAACAACCATTCGAGATCGAAATAGATGCCAGTGACTATGCCATGGGAGAAGTGTTGATGCAACATGGTAAACCATATGCTACCATTCTAAGAATTTTAATTCTACAGTAGTTAATTATCCTAAATATGATAAAGAATTGTATGAATTAGTCCATAGTGTGAAAAAGTGGAAACATTAGTTAATGGGAAAAGAACCAATTATACATACTGATCATCAAACACTTCAGTATTTACATTCACAAACTAAATTGCAGTGATCAAGACACTATAAGTGGATGGGTTTCCTCCAACATTTTCATTTAGTTATTAGATATAAAAAGGGCATACACAATAAAGTTGCAGATATGTTGTCCAGACCAATCATAAATGCATCTGCTATACTTAATCATAGCTCATTAATGCATGAAAGCTACATTGAACAATATGCTCAAGATATAGACTTTAAAGATGTATATTCAACTTTAAGTAATGGCAAAAAGGTAGAAGAATTGGATTACTATGTTAAAGACGAAATCTTGTATCATTTGGGAAAGCTATGCATTCCACAAACTAAAAGAGTCAACATAATTAGGGAAGCACATATTTCTCTGATATTAGGTCATTTTGGTGTAAGTAAAATAGTTGCACAACTCCAAAGATACTGCTACTAGCCAAGAATGCATGAAACAATTTCTAGATATGTAAGGGGGTGTACCATGTGTGCTAAAAGTAAGCCCAACTAGTCACGTACACTCCACCAACATTCCCTTCCCATCCATGGGAAAGTGTTTCCATGGAATTTGTTGGGGGATTGCCAAAATCTAGAAAGGGACATGACTATTTATATGTTATTGTGGACAGGTTTAGAAAAATGTGTATTTTAATACCTCAATAAGCATATTATGGCTGAACAAATAACAAACTTGTTCTTTCAACATGTCTGGGTGAATTTTGGGTTATCCACTTCCATAGTATCTGATCGAGACTCCTGATTTGTTGGGAAGTTTTGGTCAAGTCTGTGGGAATTGATGGACATCGTACTAAAGAAGAGCACAGACTTTGACCCAAAAACAGATGGCCAAACAAAGGTAGTCAATAGGATAGTGATCCAGTTGCTCAAGGGTTATTGTAGCAAGCATCCCAAGCTTTGGGATGAAAATTTATGTTCTGTGCAGCATGCTTACAACTGTGCTAACCATTCTTCTACATAGAGATCTCCTTTTCAGACCTGTTTTGGTTTCATACCAAGGTCTCCCTTGGATTTTGTCTTTAGTCAAGACATAGTAGTTGATGGACACAATGTTGTGGACAAAGTAACTAAGTTCATTAAACAGATCCAAGAAATTCACTAGGCAATGCAGGAATAGTTGGAAAAGAGCCAAGTCAAGTATAAGGCAAGGCATGATAAGCATCAGATGGAGCATAGCTTCCAAGTTGGTGATCAAGTCTAGCTGTATATCAGTAAAGACAGAATGCAAGGTGAAGGAAAGAAGCTAAAGCCAATAAGGTATGGGCCTTTCAAGATTCTTGAGAAAATTGGTGAGAATGCTTTCCACCTTGATTTGCTAGCTTACATGCACATCTATTCAGTGGTAAATGCAGAAAATTTAAGATTGTTTGAACCTTCATTAATTAAGGACCTCGAAGAGTAAAGTCAAATGCCTTCCATTGATGAACTTTTGCTTGAATATCTCAATAAGCTGTAGGAAGATATAGTTATGGAGGGGAAGGTGAGAACAATGCGCAGATGGGATGTTGAGTACCTTAGAATCAGGCTCAAAGGTTCAAAACCCAGCAGTGCAAAATGGATAGAGATTGGGCAAGTGAGGCAGTTGTATCCTCACTTAAGAGATGCTTGAGAACCAAATTTTGGTGGTCCAAAAGCATTTTTAGTGAGAAGGCATGATCCAAATGGATCCAAGAACACTCTCTAAGTCTTGAAATCTCTTAAAAACATGCCAAAGATCAAAACAATTGCATGCCAAGAGCCCTCAGAATGGCTGAAAAACACTATCAGGAGGAAAAAATCCAGAGAAAACCATGAAAAAACAAAGTATGGGAGGTGTGAACAATGGATGCACAGTAGCCATCATATATGTCCGATCAATGGTCCAGATCTGATCAAAAATCGCAATCAGCATAAGAAGACAGTGGATATTGGCACAGACTACATACCACTTGTGATGACAACCGACGGAGTCAACTAGGACCATCGATCAAGTGCACAGATCGACAGCCCACATTGCATCGCATGATCGCTATCGAAGATTACAAGAGTACTTATATCGGCCCAGGGTTATCGTGGTGTGCGATTGCAATCAATCGCATCGTGGTATCACAATCGGGGCTACACAGGGGAGATGGAATATACACATATGTGATTTGATGAACTGGACTTGAGGGTTATATAAATATTATTTCATAAGATTTGAGATCCGCAGAAATGGTATTTTTAATGTATTTTTCGTATTTTGTTGGTTAAACGAAATACAAGGGGTGAAGCGCTGATGTGATAAGCCAGACTTGAAAGGGTTCCTTAAGGCTATTATATATTGTTTCAAGTCTGGAGAAAGGCCATTTCTAATGCATTTTCGTAGTTATAATATATTTGAAAAATACAAAAGGCAACCTTGGAGAGATGTTGAAGTGACTTGTGATAGCGATAAGGATAGACCCGATAGAAGAATAGACCATATTTAAAGACTTTTGAAGTTTGAAATAAGAAGTGTTTTGGTCGGAAATTCATAGTGTTGTAGTGTTCTCTGTGCGAAACAAAAAATGATCATTTTTGGGCATTCCAAAGGATTTCAGAGGCCCGATAGCCATACCATTACATTACAGGTGGCCACCACCCCTAGAGGTGTTTAAAAATGATTGCTAATGCTTAGAAAGGGGTCTGAGTGGATAAAGGATAGGGAGACTGAAAGCCAAGAAGATGAAACGAACAGGCAGAGTTGTTTTGGTTTGAAAGCCATAGGAAACATAAGAGATAGCAGGCAGTGCCAAGACAGAACTAACACAGAGATAGAGATTGATCTAAAGAGTCTCTGTACTCAAAGAAAGCTTGAGAGGGGTTCAACAAACTCTTACTGTTATATCTATGTGTATTGAGTCCCAAATTGAGCTCATACTATTGTAAAAACACTACTTGAAGATATAATAGAGAGGTGACCACTGAAGGTTGGACTAGGAGATGTAGACCAGGAGTATTGGGTGAACTCCTTATTAAACTTGTTGTGTTTTTATGTGTTTGTCTATTATATTCTTTTACTACTTCGTAGTTTATGTATTTCGCAATCTGATCGATCCATTGCATAAAATAACATAGGCAAATCCATGCACATGAGTTTGTAATACCTTATTAATTGTCTTAGATCTCATTATCATGTCACTCCAAGCTATCAGCCTCTTTAAATAACATGCATTCATAACTATAGGTAGAGTGAATGTCATCCTTGGTTAAAGACACCAAAACCAAAGCTCTTGAATATTTGATAATTAAACTAGGATATGATCCTATTGACATCAAAGAAGATGAGGAGATGATAAAAAATAAAAAATGATGATATTCAAGCTCTATGAAAGAAGCTCAAGCTTCCAACCATAGAGCATCCACAAACCAAAGAGATTACTCAACTTGAGAGAGAGAAGGTAAATTTGTCCAGGTTGATAGTTGAACAGAACGTTCAAATTTACAAAATGGAGACATAGATGGAGGCACTTTTGAAAGAAAATGAAATTTTAGCAACGGCAAGTACATCAACACAACAAATAGTACAATAAGCAACAATAACAAATTCAACAGAAAGGGCAGAAACATCCATTGTAGATTCTTTTGAAAAGTTAGTAAAAGATTTTGGATATTTATCATTAACTAACCAAGGAAATGAGATGTGATTAACATCATTGAGAAGAATGGAGGAAAATAAAATCAAGGCTGAAAATGCATATTTGGCAGAAGTGCAGAAAAAAATCAAGTTGACTCAACAGATTGAAAAATATAAAAATTAGTGTTTGACAACCCAGATGTTGGTAGAGGCCAATCAAAGTATATGTCATAAAACTAATTCAAATATTAGAGAGTTATGGCCATCATTTCACATTATATATGAGAAGGAGGAACTAGTACATAATGTTAAAGAAAGTGTTGAAAAAACAAAAGTTGAAATTGAATGCAAGCGAGCAGAAGCGCATTGAATTGGGATTTATTAGAAATTAATAAAAGCTATGTTGCAACTTCACAGTGATTTCGGGGACCTCGATCCGTTTACCACTTACCACTTATATGCCCTCCCCCCCAACCCTAAAAACCATTGTCTGCTTCCTCCCACTCTCACCTTCCCCCACTCCATTAATAATTCCCTTCAATTTATAATTCCTTTGGTACGATGCTCTAAAACATTATTGTTTCCTTTAATTACAATCCCCTCTCACTTTAAAAATCCTATATCACCCTACCTTAAATGTCATTTTTCTATTTGTTTTATCCATGCAGGGTTAAGACCTGAAGGTTTTCAAGTCCACCAATTCTCTCTGCAGTACCATTCCTCTCCTGTAGTTGATCAATTGCAATACTGTAATACTATTTTCTTAGGTTCCATTTTAATTGAAGTTGTCTTCTCATAAAGGAAAGGCAAAAATGTTTGTCGAGATTTCTTTTTTGCCTCTTTCCCAAAACCTAGATGAATTCCGTTTGGTCGAAATGCAATATAAAATAAAAATAACCTAGTGTGAGTTAGAATTTTATGAGCTTCATAACTGGGAAAATTAAAAATACTTAGACAATAGTGATTAATTGTGTATCCGAGAGTCATTCTCACCTCAATTTATTTTTCCCCAAACTCATGTCTTCCAGGAATTTGTTAAATGGTGTCATCTTACGCATCTCCCTAGCCAACAAGTTGTAATCATCCAAAGTAATGAATTTATATTCTCAATTGCAACAGAAGCCATATGTCGAGCTCTTCAGGTTAATCCTCAAGCTCCCTTACATGCATTTTCCACTGATTCACTCATGCAAATATACTAGAAGTTTACCTTTTCTCAATGAGCTCATATCTTTGAGTCTTTTTTGTCATAGAATTCTGAATTTCCTAGACATAATCCTCCATATCCTCCCTCTATTTTCCCTGAGATGTTAAGGTAGGTTATTTCTGTGGTTACTTTCCTATTAGATTATCCAATAGATCAATGGGTAGATGTAGTGTTAGGATATTTTTCAATGTTTTCAATTGGTCAGAAGCCATTTGTCATTTTTAACTACAGTCAATACCTATGAAGTGTTATTCATGACCAGTTTCTGAAGTTTACTGCTGAAGTTCATTTTAAACACTAGTCAATCCTAATATATTTTATGTTGTTTTATCAAGAAGTAAGGTTCAAATTTCAGTTGAAAAAGATGGATGAACATCAAAGACCATTATTAGTTATTCATTGGACTTCCTTAGTTAGAAAGAATTTAGAAAAATATCATTTAGCAATTTTGTAGATTATTTTTACATGTATCCTTGTGTCTTCTTAGTAGCGATATTATACCAAAGATTTCACTAGAAATAAAAAGAGTTTTGCATCTCATAGAAAAATCCAATGTTGGAGACTAGTATCTTTACTAGAATTACACAGAAAACTCGAATTTTTGGATGCTAACTCCCTCCCTACAGGTTGCTCGTTTTTGTACTAGTCAAAATTTGTTAAATGTTAAATATGGATGACTTACATTTTTTGTCAAGAAAACATAAACCATAGTTTAAACTGAAGGCACATATTGGTCCTTAGATCGTCAACACCAGAGAAAAAACAAAGGAAGAAAATGAATTACTAAAGAAGACGATTTTCAAGTTGATTTTTACATGGTCTTATGATCCATTAGGGATAATTTCAAAACTGAAATTTGAGTATAAGATCACACAATATGCACATACAACTAGACCAGAAATATAACAATATGCCAATCAAGAGGAGTGGATAGAGAATACACTGCAAGAGGCCTAAGAGAAAATTTTCAGTCAAACATCTCTACAAACTCCTATTTCAAAGGACAAAAAAATCCAAGAGATCAAGGGAAAGTATGTCTCCTATAGATTTAGGTCTTAAGCTGCAGACTTTCATGTTTTCAAGAGAAGAAAGAAAGGTCCAAGGGTAAATACTAAGACTTATATTAAAATTTATACTCAGATAATAAATATTCAAGAGGACTCATCAAAAGAAAAGGGCTCACATGAGCAAGCTACAACTGTTTTAACAAGTCTTCCCACCCTCCATTCCCATATGTTAAGGAGATAATAGAGCCACCTGTGTCTTTTACATCCCAAATTGAAAAACAACAGAATATGTTTTCTAGGTACAGGGAAATTAAAAAGAAGAGTGAAGCAATGAAGGCTACGACATACACATAATTTTGGAAGCAGACTTCTACTACTCAGCACAGGTTCTTGTCTGCACTTGACTCAATGAAGGGACAATTCCCATTAGCACTCTTTAAAATTATAGTTCCACTCCCTAAAGGTACATAAGACTACAAAGCCTTAGTCTTTTCCCTTAATACCCAGAAAATTCACGCAATCGACTAGATTGATTTTCAAAAATAGGCTAGTGAAATCATATACTCAAGTTTAATAAGTTCAGCCATGGAAACCTCTAGTCTGTAGTCCTCCTTAAATTACATGCATTCACAACTAAATATAGAGTGAATGTCATCCTTGGCCAAACACACCAAAACCAAAGCTCCTGAATATTTAGTAATTAAATTAGGATATGATCCTACTGACATCAAAGAAGCTGAGGAGATGATAAAAAATAAAATTTTTGATATTCAAGATCTAATAAAGAAGCTCAAGCCCCCAACTGTAGAGCATCCATAGACCAAAGAGATTACTCGGCTCAAGATAGAGAAGGAAAAATTGTTTAGGTTGATAGTTGAACATAATGTTAAAATTCACAAAATGGAGACAAACATGCAACCACTTCTGAAAGAAAAGGAAATGTTAGTAGCTACAATTACATCAACACAACAAATAGAACAACAAACAAGAACAACAAATTCAATTGAAAGGGTAGAAATGTCCACTACAGATTCTTCTGAAACGTTAATAAAATATTTGGGAGATTTATCATCAACTAACTAAGAAAATGAGAGATAATTAACATCATTGAGAAGAATGGAGGAAAATAAAATCAAGGTTGACAATGCATATTGAGCAAAAGTGTAGAAAAACTTCAAGTTGACTCAACAAATTGCAAAGTATGAAAATTAGTCTTTGAGAAACCTGATGTTCACAGAGGCCAATCAAAGTATATGGCATAACATTAATGCAAATATTACAAAGTTGTTGCCATCATTTTAGATAATATTTGAGCAGGAGGAACTAGTATAGAATATTAAAGTAGAAGTTGAGCAAACAAAAGTTGAAATTGAACATAGGCCAATAGAAGCATATCAAATTATCAAGATGTTGAATTCCAAGACAAAGGATGAACTCAAAGATCTCCAGATACAAGACAGAACATGCATAATCATGGAAGTGAAAAGAGTTCTGACAAAGAAGAACCTTATGATACAAATAGAAAACAAATGCAAAGAGTTAGAACTAAAAGTGAAAATATTTAATAGAAAGGTTAATTTAATGTAGGAGAGAGGGCCTCAAGCTTTGAAAGGCTTTAATGGAAAATTAATTCCATTAGAGACTACCATGACCAGTTGTGCAACATAGTTGTAGATACATCCAAATTCACCGAAGTTAGAGGAAAAATAATTGGAGAAGCATTCTTGGAAGTCCTACAATATGACCTATACATTCAGCATGAAGTTCATCATGAGTTTCTCAATAAGACAACTTTTCAAACATACATAGAAGTAGATGAAAGATTTTGAAGTATGGTGAATTTCTCTATTCCTAGTTAATAAAAATGGGATAAATGGTTGGAGCTTTCTGAGTGAAACCAAATAGAAATCCTAAAGATTAGGTGTGGTCAAACAAAAAAAAACAGAAATGTAGCTACAGTCAACAACAACACTCCTCAAAGTGTGAACAAAACATATGAATTAGTCCAACATTACTATTATTTTGTTTTATTTTTTAAATATCTACATCTTTTGATAGATATTATTTTTTAAATACTTTTATTTTTGAAGTCCAAATTAAGTTCAAGACATCATCTATAAGTATTTTGTAAAAAGGTTTAGAAAGGGTTGGATTATGTAAATGAAAATATATTTCTTTGATTGTAAGTTGTGAACTTTATTTTGAAGTAATCAATTCAAAAATACAGAGGTAGTATTGTTTCTAGATTCTTGTGTCAAATAAGTGGTGATGGTTTCCTCTCTATTAATGTGTTTTTCCTTCTAGGTTCTCATATCGATGTTCTTTCCTAGTTGTTGGAAGAACATTAAGAGATGAATTTACTTATAGTACTCCACTATGCCTTGTTAAACAATCTTTATGTTTTCCTTCTGAGATTAAATATAAAATTCATTCAAGTATTATTTATATTTAATTGATTCTTACCTTATATTCATCTTATTTCTACCACACATAATTCACGAGATCTAGGAGATTTCCTACCTCGCCCTGTTCCAACTACTCTGTTTATTTGTGATTGATTACTGAAGATTTTTTCTGACTCCATGCCCAATGCACATTTCTTTCATTCTACAACAAAAAATTTAAAAAAACCTATGTCGACCTTTAATATGTAACTTAAGATCTAAATAGTAGAATTAAAATCATATAGAGAGATCCCTCTCTAAAGGTGGAAGGGATATATCCTAGCTTTAGAAGTGGTTTGTGGTTACCTTTGTGGTTTCCTTCTCAGCCTATGAAAAATACAAAGTGCTAATAGAGATCATGAAGGGGAAACAAACTCATGAAATTTCATGGACAAGGACTTGAGAGAGGAGTAATGAAAGGGAATGGGCCATAATTAATTAAGGAGGAAATATATATATTTATGGGGTGATGATATGAGCTATTTAAGGAGAGGATGGAGCAATGAAGAGCAAGGTTGATGGTTAATAAATCCTCAGAGGCAAGGAAATGATCAAGTCTGGAAGCCATGTGACCAGGGTCAGGACTTTTATTATTCCAAGTAAAAAAAAAATAGGGGGCTTGATATCAAGTAGACGGAGGTGGATTATGAAATCCTCCATGTATTCTTGAAATCGATCGCAAATAATGGAGCCAATTTTTTTCTTGCAATGATTGAGAGTTGTATTGAACTCTCCCCCAAAAATTTATTTTGTGCGACATTCAGAATCCTTAAGGCCCATGAGAGAGCTCCAGTAGTCTTTATTTTATTCTAATTGAACAAGCATATAGACATTGATAATAACAGATACCTTGTTTGTTGCCAGGATATGAAAATAGGTTGTGAGTCAATGAGTTGTCTTGTGGGAATTCAGAAACTAGAGATGGTCTAGATCCCACATAGTGAAAAATCCTCCTAAGGCTCCCCTCAAGATGACAAAGGAAATGTCGCTATTGCAACAAATTTTTTTGTGTCTTGATAAGAGCTCCTTCTCCTCCGATTTCATCTCCTTTAGAAGGATCATTGAGGGTTTTTCATTTTTGAATAATCATTTAATTTGAATATTATTTTTCCTGAGCCAAGGCCTCTACAATTTTAGGAGATAGTGATCATCATTTTCTTCTAGATTGGGTTTCCGTTTTAGTTATGTTTGATCCAACTCCTTTCTTATTTCCTTTGCTACCATGTTCTATTAATTGACGAGGAATAGTATTCTAGTGCCCAAGCTCCTTTTCTTTTACATTCTTTTTTATACAGACTTCTTTGTTGGTTTTATTCCCGATCTATGTGAGTGATGTTAAGTCTCTTTGGTTTTGTCTACTTCTAATTTTTCATCCACTGAGCTAGAAAAGGTAGAAGTGGTTGTAATTTCTCATGGAGAAAGGAAAGCTTCCTCTTCATTTGAATGTTCCTATGAGTTGTTATCTAGATCTGCATTAGGTTTTGTCCCATTTGTAGGTTGTGTTATAGGCTTTGGATAGAGGGGTTTTTTTATTTTCCTATCTAGAACCTAAGTTTCTTGAAAAATTTTACCTTCTTCTGTAACAGTGGCTAGAACTTTGTACCTATTCTCATTTCCTTCTAGTTGTACTGATCTTATCGATCCTTCACCATTCCTTTTTTTGTTCTTCTTCGGGGAAGAGGATCCTTTACTTTTGTGACATTCTTTATCTTGTTGAGGCTTTAGAGGGGGTTGTTGATTGATGGGGATGCATTTATTCTTAGCTTGATTTTGTTTCTTAACTGAATTTCTTTGTTTTTCTTGCTTTTCTTGCTTTTGGGGCTAGTTTTTGGCAAAGTGGCCATACTGATGACAAAGTTTCCATTTGAAGGGAAGCTAGTTGTAATCAACTTCTTGAAAATGGGACCAATTATCTAGACAAAGATTAATTGTTGTGAGAATCCCTCTATTGAGATCAACCTCAACACATATGTGAACATAGGAGAATATCCCTTCAGAGGGTTCGACATAATAAATGTATTTTCGAAGGGCATTGGCAATTAATCTGAAGGTAGAATTGTTCCAATAATGAAGGGGGGTGGAAGGGGAGCTTAACCATAATAGGGATGAGGATGGGAACATCACAATAAAGATTAAATTTCAGGCTCCATTGGCTGAGTTAAAGGCCCTGCAACCCCATGAAATATGGTTCACTCTTGAAGATTAGATCCTTGTCTAACTTTTTTCAAAGAAAAAGGTGAAGAACCCTTCTTTTTGAAAGGAGAAATCAATGCCACCTTTGATTAGGGGATTCTGGTCTTTTTTATCAAAATACAAACAGTCTTAAGAGAGGGCCAAAGTCCCATGAATTGACCCATAAGACACCACTTTGATAGCTAGAGGGCATATGATCTCGCTTAAGAGGCAGATATTTAGAACTTCATAATGTCATCACACTTCTTTATGTATCAAGATATAGGGGATTTAGAAAACTTAGGCCCATTATTCCCGAGGGAGTTAAAAGTAGTGGTTTTGTGTACCAAAGGATTTTCAAGGGCCACATTGGTTATGGCTAACTATATAACCAAAGAGAGGCACTGGTGCAAGAAAAATTCAAAGGGAGAGGGTGGATCAGATCAGGGAAAAGTGAAGGAAACAGAACCAAGAGGGCAGAGAAAGGGGGGAATGGAGGGAAGTAGAGCCTAAGAATAAAAAGTGCAACAATGGGTAGAGGCTAACAAGCTATATACGTCTGAACCACTGATGGAATGAAAACGAGAAGGGTGCTCAGGGCCGCAAGGTCTTCGAGAACACCACACAACTTTACACCACACAACTTTACCCAGTGGCCTCAACTCCCCCCGAGGGGAAACTAAATCTGTTGGCCATCAGCCAACATTATACACATCCAAAACCAAAACTTCTTCAGTCTTTCTAGCAAGGCTAGATAAGTTTCAGTCTCATGACCACAAACTGTGTAATTGTGACAACTGACTTAAAAAACTGAAAATTTGAATGTTATCTGCATAAACAAAAACTAAGTATAGGAAGACTAATCTTTCTTGACATTCTGCTCCTCAAAGTCTGAGGCTACTGGGGCAGGATCATCAACAGTTGCTTCTAGCATTCTGAAGAGCTCCACAATGCAAGGGATGTCTTGGTCAATATGGTCCATCCAAATGTCCTGTTTGTGCAGCTGAAATAGGATCTTCTCCATTTCTTTTTTGTAGTTGGGAAGGCCTTGCATTATAACTGTCATCCCCATAGAAATTTGCTCCATTGCTTTGCCTAGTAGAATTTTCATCAGAAAATACAGGTACAAGGTGTGCTTGAATTGTGTAGTTCACCCTATTATGGTCCTTGGGTCAGGCACCATTTTTCTCCAGAATTCTATTTCATCAACTAGTTCCAGTTCATGGTTTACCCAGTCTTCCCAATCATTTATCAACTTTTAGATACCCTCATCTGTTTCCTCATTGTATGTCGTGGATGCCTTATCTATGATGTGCTCGGTGAACTTACAACCCCTACGGCGTTTTGTCTTGCTTGGTCGTTTCGTTGCCTGGGATTCCAGGTCCTTGTTGTCGCGGCCGCGACCATGCCTTGCTGGATCCATACACTTTCGAATTGTAACATGTATACATATTGTCAGTTTCACTAAATCATTCATCTCATGACAGCGCAACTGCAACAACCACGCTTCACTACCATGCCTGGCTTGCGACAAGCAAAGGAATCCCTATGCCCACAGGTGGCCAGCGGAAGTGGGATTCAAGCAGGATTCCCCTAGTTTATTTCCATGCCTCTCGCCCTTGCCAAGGTTCGAAGATTAGTCACCCCCTTGTAGTCATGATCTGGCTCTCAGACCTGTCTGGAGCCAAGTGTTAATACTGCTATCATACCGGCAAACCCTTGCCTCTGCCAGCAATGTCCTGTCCACTTTCTGCTCACGTCTCTACCTCTTAGGCCCCCCAGAGTCCATGAATATTCCCGTATGGTTATGCATTGCCATTTGCTCGGGTTCGCTCAGCCAATTGGCCACCGTGCTAGCGTCCCAACCCCATGCCTGCAACTCTCCCTTGCCTCACTCAGCTACACATATTCACCCAATTGAGGCTTCCCCTTTAATCCCTATACCCTCAGGCTGGTCGTGCAGGTCAGGTCTTGTTTCTAGGCTCCACTTGGTATCAATCATGCCATAGCCCCAACTTTTTCTTGAAGGTAAAATAAAAATAGCATAGAGCTAAGCCATAGCTCCCTCTTGCCTTCCCTCGTTGCTCCTTAGCTGGGCTAAGTGTTGTTGCGGTGACCATGTGCCTCTCCTTCCTCTCTAGCAACTCTCCCACCAACTCATGGAATTTCCCCTTGAACTCGACCAGAACTATGAATTAAACGAAGCCAGGACCAGTCTACATACCTAAGAGCCATCGCTTGCCCGCAGACTTAGTTGCTTCGCCTCCCTTCTACTCTACAGTTCCTTCCTTCTTCGCTATACCATTCACCTTCCCTACACATTGAATACCTATTCCCACTCCGCCACCTTCTCTTATGCCCCCCTCTGCCACCTTCTCTTATGCCCCCCTCTGCCACCTTGCCAGCCCACCTCCCATGCGTTCAAGGCAGATGACATCGCACTCCCTGCCTTAAGCATGTGGAGTGCAGTTGTAATGAATTCTATTGTACTCACCATATCAACTCAAGCTTGACTTCTCACATTATTATTCAATCTTCCCCTATTTATTACTCTATCACTATACATCACTTTACAAAATATTGATCACAGAAACTTCAAATCTATAATATTAATAATATTATAATTATAATTATAATTATAATTATAATATCAACTAATACTATTTTTAGGTTAATCTTCTCTTAATAGACTCTCTTACGTCTTTGCAGGACCTCTTTTCATTATGTAATTTTCTTAGTCTAATTTACACTTTTAAAAGCCTTGTGTGAAATATTTTTCAATCTATAAAAAAGTTTTTCCATACTTATACGCAATGTTTGCCTTTTTTTTCATGCACCATTGAAGGAGTGGCTTCATTGCTAATGTTCTTGTGAATGTTATCTTAGGCATCTTGTGGATTACAAAAATTTCCACGAAGTGTGTGTTTTCCATAATTGGATAAGAAAATAGTTTTTAAAAGATTAAAAATGTCTGGGTCAAATTCCACCATATTTATAGTTTATAATATCTTCCTTCGTTAAATTTTATTTTATTTTTTATTTTTTCGTTTATTATAATAATTTTTTTTAAATATTATATAATTTTCTAAAAATAAATTTTTAATTTTTAATTATAAAATATATGGGTAATTTTTTTTAAGATCAAAGTATATTTATTTATCTATGTATTTATTATGTTGTTAGAATAATAATAAACCATCACATGAAATTGATAATCAGTTAATAATTAACAATAATTAACGGCTAAGGCAATGTGCCTCGCCAACATTTCATATTGCTTGTCATCGCCTTTGCCTTTGAGATGATTTCTTGTTACATTTTTCTGAGCTTGAAGCTTCTGATTTTCAAGAAGAACATCACTCTCATTTCGTGACTCAGAGTTTGCATGGGACCGACAGCCACGACAGGGCCTCCAGTGTCTGTCTCATCCAAGATTTTCAGTTCAACATCACTTTGCTATCTGTCTTCTGTTATTTCCTACCAGTTGATTAGTGTTTCGGCCAGTGGAATCGCAGAGGGCGGGAGGGATTGAATTATCGATTTGTCTTTAAGAACTGCCTGAAAATCGACCTTATTACATCCATGTTTATAACTCTATTGGATCTGTCTAAATAACATACTGTTGACTCGGCCTGATCTGTGTAAATATCATACTGTTGATCAAGAAGAAATGGATGGATGAAACTATTCTTTTATAGGTTGGTCACTTATCCATTATTCTATGGATGTCGTCACCTTGTATGAGATAGAATAATGGATT
The DNA here is from genome assembly GCA_000404065.3 of Pinus taeda. Classification (NCBI taxonomy): domain Eukaryota; kingdom Viridiplantae; phylum Streptophyta; class Pinopsida; order Pinales; family Pinaceae; genus Pinus; species Pinus taeda. The sequence goes on along the minus strand of APFE030860132.1, from coordinate 137,606 downwards.
TTATTTAGCCTAATGGACTTTATTTAGCCTAGGCAGAAGAGATAATAATGGAATTTCTAGGCGTTTACAGTTCACTGCTTCCTACAGACTATAGCCTAACATAAACCATGGGATCATATCAGACCGTCTATGTGACTGGAGCAGGGGGATTCATTTCCTCATGGTTGGTCAAGAAACTTCTCAGCAAAGGCTATAATGTCAGAGTAGCAGTTCGTGGAAATCCTGGTAGGTTATAATTAGTACTTTTACTATTTTGATTAGGTTCACCCATAACTATGTTCACTATGATTGATTCCACGACCTCCTCGTAACAGTTTCTTGTATAATTTTTTAATGACATAAGTGTGTGTTCACTCTTTGTTTAGCTCGGATGGAATGCATTTTTAACAATTTCAAGATTGAAGTACAGAAGATGGCAGGTATGAGCATCTGAGAGAGCTGGAAGGAGAAAAAGAGAGGCTACTAACTTGTGAAAGCTAATATTCTTAATTATCAGAGCTTAGTCACAGCTATCTGAGGATGCCATGGTGTCTTTCACATGGCTTGCCTTCTCAATGATGACCCTGTAATTATTTTTCATCTCATATACATACGATATTATCTTTTATATTGAAATGGATTGTTTAGGTTTTCAGGCACAAATTGAATATTTGTGTTGCTACTCTATTTTTCATCTGGAAAAATTATATATCTTATATATCTTGATCGAAATCAATCTATGCCTCCACCCATCATGAGGAACACATAAGCTGTTTTTCCTTCTGTAATGCATCAACCCTAAACTTGGGAACACATAAGTTGTTTTTCCCTGTGTAATGCATCCACCCTAAGCTTGGTTATTTCAATCAAGATACATATTATAGGCACATATGAAAAGTTGAACACTGACATTAAATATTATCTATAATGATGCAGAATCAGGTGATAGAGTCAGCAGTGGAAGGAACGAAACTGTTATGGAGCCGTAGATAGAAATAGCGTGAAGCGCGTGGTATTTACATCTTCTATCGATGCCGTTTACATTTATCCTCACAAAGAACCTGGGGCCACTTTTGACAATGATTGCTGGAGCGATCTGGAGTACTGCATACACACCAATGTATTTATTACTTTGGATCTAACAACACATAAATATAAACATAAATTCTATGTAGATACGGGTGGAAATCCATGGGCTAATTTTGTTTCTTGGTGTGGGCATAACTGGTCCTATTATGGAAAGACGTTGTAGAGAAATCAACATGGGAGATTGCTAAGAGAAGGAATTCGGATATGGTAGTGATAAATACATGCCTGGTTTTAGGTCCATTGTTATAATCCACCCTGAATACCAACACTTTTCATATTATGAAATATTTGATAGGTGCGTAAGGTTAGAATTGGTTGGTTAGCTACACACCTAATGGAATGCCAGTGATATAATGGGATTTCAATGGATGATACTCAGCTTCAGCGAGGACATACACGAACTTAATGCAGACAGATGTGGAAGTGACGGACGTGGAGGATGCTCACATTTTAGTTTACGAGACACGTTCAGCTGGTGGGCCAAAGAAATAAAAACTAATTAATGCAAGACAAACTTAATATGCATGATAGGGCTCACTAGACAATCAATGCAATGAATATACATATAGTAGAGTGACTCAATTAACGTTGATTGATATTAGTATCACCCCAAAATTAATCCATCATGTATGGATATATTTTATAGAGTTATCTTTAAAAAAAAATCATAATTATGAATGGTGTTCATGGGTAAAAATGTTTGGTTACTCGAAACATTTATGGTTCGATGAAAATGGGAAGATGGACTTGGATATATATTTATTTAATGAATTTTATTTATGTAATTAGTTGGTGTGTGGTTTATAGGTGGTGAAATAAATGAATTTTAAATTTAAATTTATGATTTGATTTGAGTATGTTGGATGATGTATTAGATGAAGAATATTTTGAGAAGAATTTTCTGAGAAAATCACATAGAGATATTATTTTGTTTCTATCTCTATGTGATTTTCGTCGAAGATTCTTCTCAAAATTGATATGGATCAGAGAAGCCAAATTTCTTTAAATGAAGAATATTTTTTTGAAATCAAATTTTGGCCACACATTTATGTAAAAGAAGAAAAATTCTCAAGCCAAATTCCATATAGACCAAGTTTATGGTCTAATTAAAGTAGACACCAAATTGATGTATTAAATTTCTAATTTATAAGTTAAAGGGCACAGGTTAGTGTAATGATTTGATTATTATATAAATGTACATATTTTATCCTTTCTAGATTTGAAACTATAAGATATAACTTTTATTAGAAAGCACAGTGTATTCTTATAAAAATATAAAAATAACACTTCACATATATAAAATATGTTAGCATTTAAATATTAATATTAAATTCTTTAATATCATTTGCATTTTAATTTCTTCATATATATATTATATATATATTGATGTTCATTATTCAAAAAATTATCAACATATCATTTCAATGGAAATAATTGTAAAACTATGAAACAATACATCATAAATATGTGTTACATCTTAGGGATAACATATGAATGTTGCTATATCAATTCTCATTTACATATAAATCTAATATTGATATTTTTTTATATATAAATTATATATTGATGATAATAATTATATGTAAAGAAAAAAAATTATTTATTCCATATTAATAATAATTCATAATTATTTGGCAGCACTGAGTGGGCGGAGTTATTTTTAGACTAGATTAAGAAAGAGTAGTCCAATATGCTTGGGGTCTATGAAAATCTACTAGTAAAGAGACTGAATACTTAACATTGTGGAAAGGTTTAGAACTCAGAATCCCCAAGGAAATTCATCCTCTTTATATCTTTGGTGACTCCATGATAGTAATTTAAGAAGTGTTCAAGATCATTGAGAATTTAGATCAACGTCAATTCGCCATTTCACACATGATCAATCTCCAAATTGCTATGTTTGAAATTGTAGAACTTTATCACATCAAAAGAAACCTTAACCCAGTGGTAGATTTGTTAGCTAACATAGGTGCGACCTTGGAGCAAGGAGAACTGGTTTTTGATAAGGGGAATTCCACTCATCATCCACTACCATGACACGTATGAAGGAAAAGTTAGTTAGTAAAGTGAAACCTCAAGTAATGGGATGGGACGCTCTTGTCCCTCCTATGTCTATAAAAAAATGGTGGAATTATTTCATTCCTTTACTCTCCTTAGGTATCAATGGAATTTTCCATTTATAAGGAATATATTCCATGTTATCGTATGGATTACCCACATATATTACAATCTATCTCTAGACAAATATATGCGAGATCTGAGGGATACTAAATTTTAATGAAGGAAAGGAATTGAGAACCCCACATTCCAAGTTTAGGAAAGATGCTTGAGCTTGATGCCCTTAAAGGATTTTGGGATTAGTTGCAGGAAGAAAATCATTACCGTAAATCCCAATTCCCAACGCCTTCTTGTGAAGTACTACGACATTAAAGGTGTTGGAATAATAGGAAAATTAGAGAGAGTAGTAAGGCTTGGGTATAAGAGGAAGCGACATACTTCTAATGCTGCAAAGTGGGTCAACTATTCTTCATATTACTTAGGTGATTTCACATGCAAGGTTTTTGTGCTACTAATGGAGAATTCACACAATGTTGAAAGCGAGAGTGGTCATTTCTGTATAGCTCATCTCATAGCGTCCATGGAGTATGCCATCAGTTTGAAATCCAGAATGGGTGAAATACATTTGTTTGAATCAAGAGTGTTAGGTCCCTATAATACTAGTGATTCTCCCATTACTATTGTCATTGTAGCCCTCATTGTTACTTTTGTGCCCCTATTGTCCCCATATTGTTATTATTGTGCCCCATAAAAACCCACTATTGTTATTATTATGCCCTTATATTATTATTATGATGTTGGTTTTAATTATATTATGACCCCTTAGACTCCTATATATAGAAATGAGGTTTTTCCATTTGTATCATCCAAGAATTGTTCATTTATGTAATGTAGAGGAGGTTTCCCCCTCAAAGAGGCTGATTTTGAATTCGTTGATCTATCTTTTCTATCCTTTTATGAGTTGGTTTCTTAACATTTGGTATCAGAGCTTTGGATTCTAGGATTTTGCTGCTTCAAACAGGCCATCGCGGCATTGTCGCTATAACTTTTTTTCTACGATGCTTTAGAAGCTGAAATGAAAACCCATGTGAGCAGATATCTCGATTAACGTCGGGCCTGGATTTGAGATATTTTATCTCTATATTTTCGGAGATATGATCCAAGAAGGTTAATTTTTTGTATGCTCCTAAATTACATCCCAAACGTGTGACCTTGGGAAAATCATCATAAATTTATCTTTGAGCATCGAATTGAAATTTCGTAAGAAGTTACAGAAAGAGGAGAAATTGTAATTTTTTTCTATCTTTTTTCAGATCTGAAGGTTGAAACAGTGACACATGGAACTTCATACAAGTTCACTCTACGAAAAAAGTAAATAATCGATGGTGTTATCTTAGGATATTGGGCATAGATTTTTCTTGGAGAATCCAATTTCGATCAAACTGGTGGCATTGGAAAGAGAACTTTGAGGGCTACCACAGGACAAAATTTTAGAGCTTGGAGATCCGCAATTACAAAGATACAGTAGATTCAATATCAAGCTCCTACAAAGCGAAAAAAAGTGTGTAGTCTCTTTAAAATTTTGCATAAGTTTGTGTTGAAAAATTAGTTTGAAGTGATTCAAAGGGCATAGTGAAGCATAATTATCATTAATTGATGCCTCGAAGAAAGAAAATGGAAAAACCTAGTAAGCAACCTAAAATCTCTAGCATGACTCATGAAAAAGAGGAAGAAATGCAACATTATATATCAAAATTACGAGACCAAGTGCAACAAATTTCACTCTCACAAAAGGTAACAAAAGCTAAGATGGATGGTTTAATGAAAGGCATCGAAGCTAAGATGAATGGTATAGAAGCTAAGATGGATGGCATGGAAGCTATGATGAATGGCATGGAAGTTAAGATGGATGGCGTGGAAGCTAAGATGGATGGAAAGGAAGCTAAGATTGCATAGGTGCTATGATGAATGACATGGAAGTTAAGATGGATGGCCTAGAAGGTAATATGGATGGCATGGAAGCTAAGATGAAAGGCATGGACATTAATATTGATCGTATAGAAGAAAAACTGAATGGAAACATGGAAGATTTGAAGATAGATTTGACAAAGTTGCTACAAGAAATGCTTACTAATGGCGAAAAAAGAAAACTCATGATCAGAACAAAAGAAATGTTAATCATGATTTCATAGACTCTAACGTTGGATTGAAGTAGTGACCTAGGTATAGGCAATGTAGGAAATATAGACAGCCTCTAAAATCCGGCTACAATTTCTTCAATATCTAGCTTAATTCTTCTTTCTCTTTATACAGGTGTATCAGTTATCTATTATTAACCCGACTACTTCATGGGTTTTCCTTTGATCACCCCAACCTAGGTTATTGTTCATAATTGGCAAACTGAGCCTCTGTTCCTATTGGAACTGTAAATCCATAGGATTTACACAACACACTATTGGTGGGCTTTTAGAATGGAATTAACACAATACACTCTCGGTGCATTTAAACAAGAGAAAACTACATTTTCACACAAAATACATAATCGACAGAGATTTCGTTCCAAAGGAACAAAATGCACTATCAGCACTTTTCAACATTGTCGCAGCTTTCAAGTGGTCTTAAAATAATTCCAAAGGAACTACACTATCGGTGCTTAATTTCCAAAACTTTCCATTAACTGAAAATAACACTATCGACACTTTAATAATCAACCCTTTCAACACCCTTTTCATTGATGCGATAATCGGCAAAAGATATTGCTGATTCCACAATTCCAAAGGCCTGGCTCCTCCCACTCTGACTTTGCAATGCGATAACAAATGTGGACCTGACAACTTATCCACCCCACTTTATGGCATTTCAGCTCCGAGCTATCAAAGTTCGGACTTTGGCGATTCCAATGCTCTTCCACTCCACTTATGGTTTTACAATGTGATATTGGTTCAGACCTGATATAGGTATGAACCAAATCTAATAAATTTTCAGGTCCAAAATTATACTCCGGCTAAGGAAATTTTTTGATTTCTCTATGTAAACAAAAATTTCCTTGGAACTCTATACAACGATTTAAGAAGCCTGCACTTGTCGATATGAAGGAAAAATGATTTTAAAGGCTCCAGCCTAAATATTCAAGGGAAAACAAGGCTAATTCATCCATATTCAAACTCAAAAGAAAGAAATTAAATGGATACATGCATATAATTAACATTCAAGAGAGAACCATATAATCAGATGCAGAGAGAGGTTTTTCTTCAGATGATAATGCTTCCAGGCATGACTCTAACTCTAAGCATCCCGTTATTTTATTTATAATCAATAGATAAAGCCTTCTCAGCCATTATCGTTTACAAAAGCATGGATTTTTACATAGAGAACTTTAAAGCATTCATGTATAAAACTTATTATCACTTACCTATGAGCGATTATTATAGAATGTTTTATTCTTAATTCTATCCCTATCTTAAACTAGAAAAGCATGGAAATTGCTGGCTAGAGGACCCCGCTCCTTTGCCTGTACATTTTTTTGGATTTTTGGAATAAGTTTGAAGATTTCCCCTCCAAGTTAAATGCTCGTGCATCAAACTCCTAAGGATAAAATTCTTCATGGGCTCCTATCCATGAGTTCATCTACGGAGCTGCCCAATTTCTGTAGCATGTCTTCTGTAACTGAAGTAGCTTCAGCAATGAGCCGATCCTTCCACTTTACCAGATACTCGAAGTACTCTTGTCTCCTTGTTTCCTTAAATACCTTCTTGTCCAAAATTCTTTCTCGTTGCAAATTATTTGTTGTGGGTAGCTGTTTTACCCAGTCAATCTCTTGGTTCTGTTGATCTTGTGCTATATCATCTGCATTTTCACCTTCATACTTGTACAGGTATGCAAGATTAAAAATTGGTGATTTCCCAACGTCAGGGATTAACTCAATCTGATAGGCATTTGCGGAAAATTTCCTCAACACTCTGCACGGTCCAATTTTTTTGAACTTCAGTTTGTTATACTCCCTCTTTAGAAACCTCTCCTTTCTAAGATGTGCTAAAACCAGATCTCCAACTTCAAATTTCACCTCTCTTCTTGTCATGTCTGCTCTGGTTTTGTGCTTCATGTTGCTGTCCTGCAACTATAGTTTCACTTGTTCATGTATTGCTTGCATTTCTGAAGCAAAGTCTTCACCCTCTGCACTTCTCATCTCTTCTTTTCCCAAGTTTCTTAACTCAGCTACTCCTCGACTCCTTTTAGGTGAGTCATTATATGCATATTCATCTTGTGCCAATACTTGATCCCACTACTTTGGATGTTCTGCTATAAGGCTCCTTACAAGATTGCCCAAACTCTTGTTCACAACTTTAGTCTGTCTATCAGTTTGTGGATGATAGGCAGAACTAAAATTTAATTTAGTTCCCAGCTTCTTCCATAATGTCCTCTAGAAATGTCCAACAAATTTGGAATCCCTATCTGAGAAAATACTCCTAGGCAACCCATGCAATCTTACAACCTCCTTAAAAAACAAATTAGAAATGTGAGAAGCATCACTAGTCTTATAACATGGAATAAAGTGTGCCATTTTTGAAAATTTGTCCACTACAACAAAAACTGAATCATTACCTCTTTGAGTCTTTGGTAAGCCCAAAACAAAATCCATACTTACCATATCCTAAGGCCTATTTGGAATTGGTAATGGGATATAAAAACCTATGTTTTGGCTTCTTCCCTTTGCATGTTGATAGACTTTGCAAGTTTTCACATACTTCTCCACTTCAGATTTCATTTTCGGCCAGAAATAAAATCTGTTTAACTGCTCATGAGTTTTCTCTACACCAAAATGTCCTACAAGTCCTCCACTATGTTTTTCTTTGATTAAATTCTCCCTCATTGAATAGTTTGGTATGCACAACTAATTTTTCTTAAACAACAATCCATCTTGTAAGAAGTAATCCAAGCATTTACTCCTATCCATCAAAACAAAATTTTTACAAGCCTCAAATGCCTCTTTAAAATCTGAATCAGTCTCATATCATTCCTTAAGAAAATCAAAACCCAACACCTGGATTTGACTTTCTTGAAATAATATATTCCTCTTACTTAAGGCATCTGCAACTTTGTTTGATTGCCCATTTATATGCTTCAAAACAAAATGGAAACCTTGACGATATTCCACCCATTTGGCATTTTTTTCACTGAGCTTTGGCTACTCCATTATAAACTATAGTGCATGGTTATCTGAATAAAGGATGAATTCCTCTGACATTAGATAATGCCTTCATTTATTCAACGACTGCACAACTACGTAGAACTCCTTATCATAACAAGAATACTTCCTTTTTTAATCATTCAACTTTTCACTATAATAGGCTATTGGTCTACCTTCTTGGCTTAAAACACCTCCAATTGCTTCTCCGTTGGCATTACACTTCACTTGGAAAGGCTTACTAAAATCAGGTAAAACCAAAATAGGATTTTTAGTGATTTTCTTCTTTAATAGTTGAAAATTCTTCTCTGCTTCAACAATCCATCTAAATGGTCGTTTGTCCTTCTTTATGGTCTCAATAATAGGTGCATTAATCTTACTAAAATTCTTAATGAATTTTCTATAAAAGCTAGCAATACCATGAAAACTTCTTACCTCAAAAACACTCTTGGGTGAAGGCCATTCCATGATTGCCTTGAGCTTCTCTAGATCCATCTTCAGCCCTTCAGCAGAGATAACAAAATCCAAGTATACTAGTTCTTCTTTAATGAATAAACACTTCTTCAAATTCAGCAATAATTTCTCTTGTTGTAGCCTTTGTAAGACATAATTCAAATGCCTCATATGCTCCTCCTTAGACCTGTTGTAGACTAATATATCATCCAGATATAGTATTACAAATTTACCAACAAAATCTTTAAAAACTTCATTCATGAGTCTCATGAACGTGCTTGTTGCATTTGAAAACCCAAAAGGCATTACTCTCCACTCATATAATCTCTCATTTGTCTTAAAAGCGGTTTTCCACTCATCCCCTTCTCTTATCCTTATTTGATGATACCCAGTTTTAAGATCTAGTTTTGAAAATACTTTGCTCCACTCAAGAAATCCATTAAATCTTCAATTCTAGTTAATGCAAATATGTACTTGATTGTGATTTTATTGATGGCTCTTGAATCTATACACATTCTCCAGCCTCTACCGTTCTTTGGACACAGCATTGTTGGTACTACGTAAGGAATCAAGCTTTCTCTAATCAGCCCTTTGTCAAGCAATTCTTGCACCTGCTTTCTAACCTCTTCATTTTCTGTAGGAGTCATTCTGTAAGCTTATTTGTTAGGTAGACTTGCTCTAGGAATCAAATCAATTCGATGGCTAATTATTCTAATGTGTGGTAATTCATTAGGAAAATCATCAACAATAATATCACAATATTTCTCCAACATTTCTTGAATTTCAATGTGTAAATCAGAAACGTTAGTAGAAGTCATTATTACCTTAGGCTTGCAAATTACAACAAAATTTACGTCATTTTCTTCAATCTACTTCAAGTATTCCTTTCCTCCAAGTAACAGAGTTTTTGGATCAGTCTTCTTTGTTGGTACATCTTCTTCTTGCAAAGGCAACAATGTGTGATTAACACCATCCTTTCCAAACTTGTAGGTGTTTCTTTTTCCATCATGCATTGCTCGTCTGTCATATTGCCAAGGTCTTCTAAGCAATATGTGACACACATCCATTGACATCACATCACATACACTTTTATCTTTGTACTTGCCAACCTGAAATTCGACTTCACACTATTCATTTACTAATAGTTGATGTCCCTTTTGCAACCATGACATCTTGTAAGTTGTTGGATGTTTCATCGTCTTCAGCTTCAATTTCTCCACCACTTATATAGAGACCAAATTATCAGTGCTGCCACTATCAATGATCATCTGGCAACATTTCCTTTGGACTTTACACACTATCTTGATTAAAGCCTTTCTTTGTGATGGTTCAACTACCTCCTTTTCTGGCTTGAGCAAAACTTTATTAACTACCAAAGATTCTCCTCTCTATGGTATATTTTCTTCTTCTGCCACTGCTATTGCTGGTGCTTCTCCCTCAACTGGAGCAACAATTGCATTCCTCTGGCATGTTCCTGTATTCTCTGGGCACTCAAAAGTTCTATGTCCTAGCTTGTTACATCTGTAACATCTTATTTCTCTTCCTTTGCCTCCTCTTCCTCTAGAAAAACTCCCTTTGCCTCTTGCATCACCTCCTATGGGTGCATGCTAGGTTGAGCTACTACTAGCTCTATCTTTAGGTGATGTAGATCTCCCTCTACCACCTTGACTTCCCCTTCCTCAGAAAGTACCTCTCCCTCTAGCAGACTACTTCCTCATGAGTTTTTCTTTAGCTTTCAGTGCTATCTGATAAGCTTCCTTCACTATTTTAGGGGACAGTAGACTTATCTCATCTTAAATGTCCATCCTAAGGCGATTCACATATCTAGCCACCTTCTCATATATATCGCGGGCTTCTCTAGCTCTTATGCTTACCTTGTAGAATTCCTCTATGTATTCTTTCATTGTCAAAGACCTGTGTCTAATATTCTCCATCTGTCTAAACAAGGTTTGCTCATAATTACATGGTAGAATCTTACCTCTTAGCTTTGCTACCATTCTGCTCCAATTCTTGATTGGTTGCTTGCCAAGTCTCTTCCTTTCTGCCTGCACACCAACCCACTAAAGCATTGCATGGCATTTTAACTTGATGACAACAAACTTGAATTTCTTCTCATCCTTTGTTTCTTCATAATCGAAGAATTTCTCCATGCCATTAATCCAGTCTATTAATTCTTCTAGATTCAGTCCTCCTTCATATATTGGAACCTTGGTCTTTGGCCTAGCTGTGGATCTCAATACTGACTGAAAGAACCTCATCTCAGGAGTAATTACTACATATTCCTCCTCTGCAGCTTCAACCTCATGTTCACTAACATCTCCATCATCTATATTTCTGCCTGTTATTAATGCATCCAATCTAGCTTGCATCTATTGCACAGCTTCCATTAGTTCAACATTTGCAACAGGTCATCCTCTTCCACCACGTCCACATCCTCGTCCTCTCCCAACTCTGAAAGCCATATTAACTTTCCTTCTCCTGCTTTTGAGATTCAATTTAATGTCAACTAGTGGCTCTAATACCACTAATGGTGGCCTAGGTGCAGGCAATATAGAAAACCTCTCAAATCTAGCTACAATTTCTTCAATATCTGGTTGAATTCTTCTTTCTCTTTCTACAGGCGTATCGGTCATCTATTATTAGGTTGACTGCTTCACGGGTTTTCCTCTAATTACCCCAACCTTGGTTATTTTTCACAATTAACAAATCGAGGCTCTGTTCCTATCGAAACTATAAATCCATAGGATTTACACAACACACTATCGGCGGGCTTTTAAAATGGTATTAACATAATACACAATCGACATGTTTAAGCATGATAAAATTCTACTTTCACGCAAAATACACAACCAACGGAGATTTCATTCCAAAGGAAAAAAATACACCATCGGCACTTTTCAACACTATCACGGCTTTCAAATGGTCTTGGTGTAATTCCAATGAAACTACACTATCGGTGCTTAATTTCCAAGACTTTGTATTAACCGAAAATAACACTATCAGCGCTTTAATAATCAGCCCTTTCAACGCCTTTTTTTTCTGATGTGATAATCGACAATCACTATCAGTGATTCCATAAGTCTAAAGGCCTAGCTCCTCCTGCTCCAACTTTGTGATGTGATAACAAACGTAGACCCGACAACTTATCCACTCCACTTACGGCATTTCAGGTCCGAGCTATTGGAGTTCGGACTTCGGCGATTCTAATGGCCTTCCACTCCCACTTGTGGTTCTACAACGTGGTATTATTTCAGACCTGATATGGGTATGAACCAAATGTAATGAATTTTCAGGTTCGGAACTATACTCTAGCTAAGGAAATTTTGTGATTTTTCTGGGTAAACAAAGTTTAGTCGCAGAACTGTATACAATGATTTAAGAAGTCTGTGCTCGTTGATATGAAGGAAAAACCATTTTAAAGGCTCCAACCTAAATATTCATGGGAAAATAAGGCTAATTCATCCATATTCAAACTCAAAAGAAAACAATTAAACTGATACACACATATAATTAACATTCAATAGAGAACCATATAATCAGATGCAAATAGAGGTTTTTATTTAGATGATAATGCTTCTGGCCATGACTCTAACTTTGAACATCCCATTATTTTATTTATAATCAATAGATAAATCCTTCTCGGCCATTATCCTTTACAAAATCATGGCTTTTTACATAGAGCACTTTAAAGCATTCATGCATAAAACTTATTATCACTTATCTATGAGCGATTATTACATAATGTTTTATTCTTAATTATATCCCTATCTTGGACTAGAAAAGCATGGAAATTGCTAGCTAAAGGACCCCAATCCTTTGCTTGTAGATTTTTTTGGATTTTTGGAATAAGTTTGAATATTTTCCCTCCAATTCAAATGCTCCTGCATCGTGAAGAGCCACCATGTTCCAAAGATTGAAATGAGGAAGTTTGATGGCAAGGATCTCGTAACATGGATACTACATATGGAGCAATATTTGGATCTCCATAATGTGCAAAACACACAAAAGTTACACATTGCAACTTTATATTTGGAACCAAATCAGTTTGTCTGGTATCAATGGCTCTGATCTCATAAACAAATTGTCACTTGGGTAATTTTTATGGAAGAAATGATAGCACATTATGACTATACAAAAAGCAACACCTTCCTTTTAGCCAATTGATAAATTTCAAACAAAAGGGTTCAATGATGGAGCACAATTAGGACTTCCAAAAATTAAATATAAGGGTAAAATATATTCCAAAGGAACATAGGGTTGATGTGTTCATAGGGACTTTAAAGGATAACATCCAACATGAGGTTCTCCTTTGGGAACCTAATTCATTGGAGAAGGAATTCAGGTGGGCAAGAAAAACGAAAAGAAAAATTATGGAAACAAGGAAGCCTACCACTCAAAACTATTAATATGGAAGTGTTGTTGCCCCTAGCCTTCCACAACCTACAAGGTTGACACCACAACAATTGGAAGAAAAAAGAGCAGAAGGGCTATGTTACAGTTGTGATAGCAAATACGCTAAAGGTCATAAGTGTGTTGAGAAGAAATTATTTTACATGGATTTTGAAGAGGAGGAAGAAAAGGAACAAGAAATGTCAAAAGAAGAGGATATACACGAGGAAAAAACCCTAGAGAAAGAATAAATGATTCCGACCATATCTTGTATGAATTGGTCAGCATTACCACTCCTCAAACTATTAATAGAGAAGGACATATCAAGAAAAAAAAGGTAATAGTGTTGATTGATTCGGGTAGTACCCATAATTTTATTCATTGTAAGATATCCAAGGAATTGAATTTCTTCCTATATCTAGCACCAGAGTGTCAAGTGATTGTTGCAAGTGGAGGAACCATAAATTGCTCTCGAAAGTGCCATAATATCAAGCTATCCATGGGAGAATATGTATTGAATAGCCCAATTCTTTCCATTCCAATGGGTGGTGATGATGTTGTACTAGGAATCAAATGGATACACTATTTCAATATGATAACCTTTAATTTTCAAGAACTTTTCTTGAAATTTTTTTCAAAAGGAAAGGAAGTTGAATTAAGGGGTATCACATGGAAACCGGGAAAGGTAATGAACTCTAAAAAAATGAAAAATATTCTAAATAAAGAACAACGAGGCGTAATTGAACAATTATGTTCACTAGAGGTTCCCACATCAAAATCATCTATTTCTCTAGATCTCCAAAAAGTCTTGGACAATCATTCCAAGGTATTTGTGACTCCCAAATGCCTCCCACCTATTCGTGATCATGATCATGCTATTCTTTTGATTCCAAGAAGTGTTCCTCAAAACATCAAGCCTTAAATATATCCCTATGCCCAGAAAAGTGAAATTGAATGTATGGTTGCAGAAATGCTAGAGGTTGGTATAATTCAACCTAGTCAAAGTTCTTTCTCTACTCGAATAGTATTGGTGCACAAGAAGGATGGATCATGGGCATGTGTCCAGATTATAGGGAACTCAACAAGCTCACTATTAAAGATAAATTTCACATTCTTGTCATTGATGAATTATTGGATGAATTGAATGGATCAATTTACTTCACCAAGTTGGATCTTCGTTCAAGATATCATAAAATCAGAATCAAGACTGAAGAAATTCTGAAAACAACATTTAGAACTCATGAGGGTCATTATGAACTTTTGGTCATTCCTTTTGGCCTTACCAATGCACCTTCTACATTTAAAGGTTTTATGAATTCCATTTTCAAACCTTCCTTAGAAAATTTGTCTTAGTGTTTTTTGATGATATACTAATCTACAACAAGTCTTGGAAGGATCATGTTCAACATGTTGGCATGGTGCTCAAACTATTGGAGGAGAAGCAATTATATGAAAAAAGATCCAAAATTTTCTTTAGATTACAAGAGGTGGAATATTTGGGTCATATTGTACCTCATAGAGGTGTTAAGGTAGACCCTAGAAAAATTAAAGCCACTAAGGAATGGAAAATCCCCACATCCATAAACAATCTGTGAGGATTTCTCGGGTTGACAGGGTATTATCGCAAGTTTATTAAGAATTATGGGAGAATAGCAGCACCTCTAACATTATTGTAGAAAGATGCATTTTCATGGACTCCAAAAGCAACAAAGGCTTTTTAACATCTTAAAGAGGCAATGTGCCAACCACCGGTCTTAGCTACGCCAAACATCACAAAAACATTTATTGTTGAATATGATGCCTCAAGAAATGGAATTGGTATTGTTTTAATGCAAGAAGAAATACCCATTACTTTCTAAAGTCATCCAATCAAAGGAAAGTATTTACGCAAAGCTATTTATGAGAAGGAAATGTCGGAAATACTACATGCGCTTAAGAAATGGTGACACTACCTAATGGGAAGTCACTTCAAGGTAAAAATGGATCATGATAGCCTTAAATACTTTTTAGAACAAAGGTTATCTTCAAAAGAGAAGCAAAAATGGGTCATAAAGATGTTGGGTTATGACTTTGAAATCATATACAAAAAAGGGAAGCAAAATGTTGTGGCAGATGCACTCTGAAGAATGGACGAGGATGAAGCATTTCTTTGCACCATTTCTATTATCCAACCAGATTGGATAAATGAACCAAGGGATGAATGGAAGAATTATGAAGAAGTGTGGGCACTCATTGAAAATATAAAATAAGGTCCCAGTATATCTGATACATTTGTCTGGTACAAAGATCGCTTATACTTATGTAAGAATTCCCAACTCAAACAAAAGATTCTTATGGAATTGCACAACTCTCCCCTAGCAAGGAACTCAGGATTTTAAAAAACTTACCACAAGGTTAAGAAGGAATTTTTTTGGGATGGCCTTAAATCTGATATTCAAAAGTTTGTGGCAAAATTTTTAGTTTGCCAACAAAATAAAGTTGAAACAATTAAGATCCCAGGTCTATTACAACCTTTATCCATTCCAAGTCAATGTTGGGAGGAGGTCTCAATGGATTTATGACAAGTTTACCCAAGTCTGAAGAAAAGAGTGTCATCATGGTGGTAGTTGACAGACTCGCCAAGTATGCACACTTTATGCATTATCTCGTCCATTTAAAGGTAGTGCAATTTCTACTGCATTTATGGAAACAATTCAAAACCTACATGGAAACCTAAATATTAGTGTATGCAACAGAGATCCCATTTTCACTGGAAATTTTTGGACATAATAATTTTCTTGTCTTGGTACTGATTTGACTCATAGCTCATCTAATCATCCTCAGTCTGATGGGAAAAATAAGATAGTAAACAAACATTTGGAAGGATATATTCGTTGCTTTGTGTTTGATAAACATACACAATTTGTCAAATAGTTTCCTCTGGCTGAATGGTGGGATAACACTTCCTTCCATACTGCAGAAAAAAATGACTCCATTTATGGCACTTTATGGATATCATCCATTGTCCACCACATCGTATTTAAGATAAATTCTAAGGTTCAAGCAGTGGAAGATCACATCGAGCATCAAAAACAAGTTCTCCAACTCTTAAAGGATAACCTCACTTTGCCACATAATATATATTGAAATAACAGGTTGATCAACATCGCGGAAAAAGAAGTTTTGATGTAGGTGACTGGGTACTTCTACGGATACAACCATATAAAAAAATGTCCCTCAAGAAAGATAAGAAAGATAATAAATTATCACCAAACTATTATGGTTCGTACAAGGTGTTGCAAAATATTAGTACTATGGCATAGAAATTGGAGCTTCCTGCAACTTCTTGAGTGCACCGAGTTTTCCATGTTTCATGCTTAAAGAAGGTTATAGGTGACAAGCTCCCAGTTCATACAATATTGCCAAAACTTTACGAGGAATGAAAAATCATATTGGAACTTGAAGCAGTCATAGAAACAAGAACTTGACAGCTATGAAATCAATCAATTTTGGAGAATCTCATCAAGTGGAAGAACTTACCCATCGAAGATTCCACATGGGAGGATGAGAATTTTATACAGAAGCATCCAGAACTAATCAAGCATTGAGGAAAACACTTTTTTGAAGGAAAGGGACATGTTAGGTCCCTATAATTCCAGGGATTCCCCCATTACTATTGTCATTGTAGCCCTTTTTGTTATTGTTCTGCCCCTATTGTCCCCATATTGTTATTATTGTGCCCCATAAAAACCCACTATTGTTATTTTTGTGCCCTTATATTATTTTTTTTTCTGGGCAAAGACTAGTCTACTTATATTAAAAACAGCTATAAAAATATGTACAAGAGGTTTTAACCTCTGAGAGTGACCTGACAACTCTCTTTCAAAATTTTAACAAAATTGTCTGTTCCACTGTTTGTAAGGAACCTTATACAAATTGAAGCAGACGAGAGCAGACTTAAAAAGCAGTAGGAGGAGATTTTACAGGTCATAAGACCTGCCTGAGTGCTTGACATAAACAGAGAGACAAAAGAAGATTTGTGGACTTGCCGCTGTCATGCTGGAATTATCGCCAGTGGCTGAACGCCGAACCATTATAACCGAACAAGTAGTGCCGAATCATAGAAACCAAACCAGAATAGCAAGAGACCAAAACAGAGCAGGAAAACTGACCAATCAAAACAGAGCATTTTACTTGAGATTTTCTGATCCTTGCCCGGTTTGCTCGTCAAGGGGCTCCCAGGTGACCTCCACGCCATCCTCGACATCTTCAGGCTTCATTCCCGGTAGCAGCTTGAGATACAGCAGGTTTGCAAAGGAATTATCGGGCTTCTTGTTCATGTTTTGCTTCTGGGGTGAGGTTTGCCTAATATCTTCCATCTCCTGAGGTGCCTCAGCCTTTTCCTATGCCATATCCAAACTGTTCTTGTCCTTCATGCTCCTAATTTCTTGAACCTCCTCTGCCTGATCCTCTGTATGAGCGAAAGTTCTTTCTTCCTCAATCTTGCTTTGCGACGAAGGGGCATAGGAGCTGTCTTCCATCCACCTGCTCGGCGAGGACTTGTTCGAAGGAGAAGGTGAATGTTCCTCAGAAGGTTCCTTCAGACTAACCTCTTCCTCGTCTTCTTCCGAGAAGATGACCGTTATAAGAGCCGTAATCAATGTCTTGTTTGTTCGACGGCGAAATTGGAACCTTGCAGATTGCACTGTGTTACTGATGGAGTGTCCAGAGTCGTTAGATCTAGTCGTAGGGGGCGACGCAAAGGCGAGAGGCGAAACACGGCGAGGGCTATGACTGCCTGTCCCTCCAGAACCTCCTCGTTGCCCATAATTACGCCCACGCCGAGGAGTAGCCCTTAAGCGAGGAGCCATGTGATTACTCTGATAAGAGGCAAGTAAACTTGAAGTCAATGGTTGCCCTAATTCGGCCTCAAGACTTGTTAACACCCAAAAAGAATCCCAAATGGCCATAATTTTGAGAAAGCTGGATTCCTAAACCTGGGAAATGTTGCTACCACAGTGCGGCCCCTCCACTGAGTGAATCCCTCTCTCAGTCCCAAACGCTACATTCTGAGAGGTTTTTACGACAGGAACATACACGGGGTTGAGAAAAACTACATGGAAAGGCTTGCTCTTGCCAATGCCACCTTCCTCATTCCCCCACAGTCCAGCACCCTTCTTTTCCTTAGAATGCAAGCTCTCAGCCTGCAACCAAATCCGAACCGGGGAGAATGTTCTGGTAGTGCGATCCTCCATCCTGTAATTACAGCAGCGCTTTCCTTGGGATGGTAGCTGCATTGAATGGCAATGAATGCCTTGCAATTCCAACGGCTTAATACCTTTCATCTCCATCCTGTTCAGCTGCCCGCTGTCCTCTCCGCGTGGCATGCTCTTAATTCCTATTCAATGTGCTTTGAACACCCGCATCTGGGTGTGCTTCTTCCCTTGTCTACATATCACTGGTTAGAATATCCTGGAATGTGGATAGTTCTGTCTCCGAAGCTATACCTTGTAACGGTCCTTCGAAGAATTCCTTTCCCCTATCCACTCCTAGATTGGCCAGAAAATCAGCCAATTTGTTCCCTTCTCTCCTGATGTGTTTGAAGGATATGGCTTTATTGTTTCTGAGCCATTGTTGGAGTAGCTCAAGCCTAGTGGCCATTCTCCAGCTACTCACCTTCTGTACATCTGTACCCTGTTGGATCTTTGAGACCATGTTTATGATAATTTGAGAATCCCCTTCCACTATAAGAGGAGTGTACCTTTGAGCTTGCACAATATTAAGTCCTCTCCATAGTCATTCCAGTTCTGTTGTATTATTTGTGTTCCAGCCAATTGAACCAAAGAAAATCGTGAGAGGGTTACCCTGATTATTTCTTATTACGCCACCATAACCCGTGTTCCCCGGATTCCCTTTCGACGCTGCATCAAAGTTGAGCATAAATGTATTTATGGGCAGAGGAGTCCAACTGGTTGGGGAATCTTGATGTCTGGCTGAGTTACCTTGAGAAGAATTAGGATTTTGAATTTGGATTTGCCAGTTATTCCATATAGCTTGTTCCTGTGGAGAGGAAGGGAAATCCTCTTGGGTCCAGCATTTAGTAGACAGGGTTTCTTGGATGTTACTGTGAATGATTTTCCATACTTGCTCCATCGACATTGCTTGGTCTTTAAATATCCACCTATTATGCTCTTTCCATATATTCCACATCAGAATTCCAGGAGCAATTTGCCAAATAATATTGAGAATCTCGCATTGATAGGGCTTTTGGGGCCAATTGCGTAGCGTATTATTGATATCCCCCAACACTCTCCCTTCTTTACGACATCGAAATGTGACTTTCTCCCAAAGTCTCCTTCCAAATGGACAAATTTGCATGAGGTGTACAGCTGATTCCTCGTCCAGTTTACAGTTGAGACAAATTGAAGGACCTACAAATTTTCTTTTCCTGAGATTGTCCCAAGTGAGAATCCGATTGTGTGACAGGAGCCAGAGAAATGAAGAAATTTTCGGCCATATGGGCGTATTCCATATTTTTTCCCATAATTTATCCTTGATGAGTCAGTCTTTTAGAATGATTTTGTAAGCCTCCTTAGTTGTGAAAGTGCCCTTCTCTTCGTACCCCCACCGTAGCTTGTCTTTACCTGCTTCCTTGAGAATTTTCCTTTTTTTCAGTTCTTCGGATAGAGAGAGATGGATTGCGTCCGCGTTGTCTGGTAAGATGTTGCGTATTTCTTTCCAGTCTCTATGGTCTGATTCATTGTTAGATCTCCAGAAGTGACTTACCTTATCCAATTGATTTATTTCTTGATCAGCTATTCCTTGGATGAGGTTTTTTATGCTTGGGAGTTGCTGCCATGAGTCCCTCCAAAATCTTGCCGTGCAGCCATCCTTCACCTCCCAAAAGCTGTCTTTTTCAATTAAATCTCTTTGCTTGATAGTTCAGTTCCACATTGCTGATCCCTTACTTATTTCCGTCATTCTTATTCTCTCCTCCAAAGGCAGATTGCTGGCGTATTTCGCTGTCCATAATTGGGCCCATGGTGTGTTTGGGTATGATAGCCACTTCCACCAAATTTTTGCTCCCATGATCATGTTGCTGTCTTCCGGATCTCTAAGACCAATGCCTCCTGCAGGTTTTGGAAGACAAGCCTTCTCCCATTTGACCAAAGCCCATTTTCTATTCGGTCCGGAGCTTCCCCAAAGGAATTTGCACTGTAACTGTTTGATAGCCTTCAGCACCCATTTCGGCACTGCCATTATAGAGAATAAGTAGAGCGGCATGGATTGAAGAACCACCTTGATAAGCACAATCCTGCTGGCCATATTTAAGGTGCCGTGCGTCCATACGAGTAGTTTAGCCTCCAGCTTTTCTAACAGATTGGTCCATGAAGAGTGCTTAAGGGCAGAGGCTATTAAAGGTGCTCCTAAGTATTTAGAAGGCAGGGATGCTACGGAGAAGCCTAGAATGCGAGCTATTGCTCTTTGAGATGTCGGTGGAGTATTGAAGAAAAAGATTTGGGATTTCACTTTATTGATGAGGGCACCAGAGGCTTTAGAGAAATTGTCAAGTAAAGCATTTAATGTACGAGCTTCTTGAACAGAAGAGTGACCGAATAACATGTTATCGTCAACAAATTGCTGGTGAGAGATGGTGGGGGCTTGGTGGATCGTAATGCCTTTGAGGTTTCCGGAAAGGATGGCCGAATTTATGCTGCATCCTAATCCCTCTGCCATTATTACAAACAGAAAGGGCGACAGAGGATCCCCTTGTCTGATTCCTCTGGAGGGGCGAAAGGTGGAGGAAGGAATCCCATTTATAAGAATAGAAAAAAACATGGATGAAACGAGACTACTTATCCAGTGAATACAGGCAGCGGCAAAACCAAAAGCTTTCAGAATTTTTTGCATGTATTCCCAGTAGATGCTGTTGAATGCTTTAGATAAATCAATTTTAAGTAACATACCTAGTTTTTTCGTCTGCTTGAGGGAATGAATAATTTCATGGGTGAGAATGATCCCGTCCATTATTTGCCGTCCCTCTACATATCCGGATTGTTCTGGAGAAATGATGAATGGGAGCATGGGTTTCAGCCGAAGAGCCACTACCTTGGAGATTATCTTGTAAATGATATTGCACAAGGCAATAGGTCTGTACTTATCTGGAGAGTTAGAATCCTCTGATTTCGGTATTAAAGCAATGAATGTTGCATATAGGCCCGGATACATCCATCTTAGAGTACGCGATTCTTTTACTACTTGCCAAACTTCCCATTTGATCAGCTCCCAAAAATGCTGAAAGAAGTTTGAAGTGAAGCCATCTAGACCAGGAGCTTTTCCCGCCTTTAATAGGTTCACTACTGTCTCTACCTCCTGAAGACTGATAGGTTTGAGAAGAAGAGTGTTATGGTCTTCCGTTATTAAGCGAGGAATATGGCATAAGATTCTGTCAATTGCCTCTGCTCTATTGATGTTGGGCTCTTGGTTCATTTTCCTAAAGTACTTGAGAAATTCTTGTTCTATTCCTTCATGGGTTTCAATTTTGACTCCCTATGCATTATTGATTTGTGAGATATGATTACTCATTCGCCTTTGTACTGTAGTTTTATGAAAGAACTTGGTGTTCTTCTCCCCTTCCTTCAGCCATCGGATTCTGGATTTCTGCCACCAAAGAACTTCCTCCTGTAGATCTCGTTCTAGGAGTTTTTGTTCCGCTTCCTGTTCTTTTTGTGCTAGTTCTTCTGACTGTCCTTCCAAAATTATTATTTTCTGAACATTTTTTATTTCTTGAATGAGGAATTCCTTCTCCCTAAAGATGTTGCCAAAAGTGTTTTTGTTCCAACGTTTTATCTCCTCCTTGAGCAGCTTCAGTTTTTTTTGGAATCTTGCCATATTTGTAGCCTCAGTCGGATTACAATTTTGCCATGTTGTCCGTATGAAATCTTTGAAGTCTGGATGAGAAAGCCAGAAAGATTCAAATCGAAAGGGTCTTTTTATATTGTTTCCATGCCTGTTCCAATGCAATGCAATGGGCCAGTGATCCGATCCGAAGAAAGGAATAATGTTGGCTATGAATTCTCCCCCGATGTGTACTGCATTATCTGAGATTAGAAACTGATCCAAGCGAGATGTTATTTGCATTGGAGTAACTCGTTTGTTAGTCCGGGTGTAGAGGCCATTGGAAGTGGGCAAATCAATCAGCCAGTTATTTTGGATGAAATCTTTAAGGAGTGAGCCATCCCTGTTTATTCTGCAGCTCCCTCCTTGCTTCTCCTAAAATGATGCAATCATATTAAAATCTCCTCCAGCCACCCAGAGCGGGTATGTCCTGTCTGCATTGAGCTGCGAAATTGCATCTAGAATTTCTGCTTTCTGCTGAGTTTCTTGCGGAAAATAAACGTTTGTAATATGGCCATATATATTCGTGCCCAGAAGATGAAATATGGCTTGAATGAAATCTTTGTTTGCATGGATATTAACTAGTTGGATTTTACCTGCATCCCATAGGATCGCGAGTCCTCCTGAAGCTCCTTGAACATCTACAGCAGTGAATAGTCCTCCTGGCCATGCCTTAGCTGCAATTTTTTCCAAAAGTATCGAGTTGCATTTGGTCTCCTGTAAAAAAAGGATTGCTGGTTTTTCCTCCATGATCAAATTTTTTAGAAGTTTCCCTTTCCTTGGGCCATTGAGCCCTTTGATGTTCCAAGATAGCAACTTCATTGGGAAGGTTTGGGGTCAGTATTGTAATACTTGGTTAGTTTGGCATATCTGCCAGACTCAACCAAGGCCTCTCCAATCTTAATAGTTCTTTCTAAAGTCATTTTCTGTCCTCTCTTTTTACTGTCTTTTGAGATGAATTTACCATCCCATTGACTGACTGTTTGGACACCTAGAGAATATTTTTTTTGAGCTTTATTCAAGACTTCTACTAGGTTATCTACTTGTTTGTCAGGGATTTTGTCAAAGTTACCTGATTTACAAGCTTGTTCTAGACCCAAAATGTCAAGTTCCCCGATATCTATTAGCTTGCTGTCCTCATCCATGAAATGCAGTTCTTTAGAACTTTCTTCTGCCTCCTTCCCTCTGTCCGTGCTGGGTGTTGTATTGTCTATATCCATTGCCGGATTATTCTAAGTTTCTGAAGCCGGCATGATCTTTTCGCCCTCCGGAGTCGTCTTATATTCCCCTGTCTTTGATGAGGGGCGTGATGTTTTTTCCGAAATAGACCCTCCCTGTATCTCTGTATTTGCTAAGGCCTCGAAGCTGTTGCTTGTGGAGGGCTTGGATCGATCCTCTGGCACAGTCTTAGGCGGTGTTGTGGATTTTTTGCTTCCTCTTCTTCTGTTTGTTACTTTGGTAAATCCATCCTGAGATTGTTGCTCTTGGTTATTTTGAGCTGTGGGCTTGTTATTTAAGGGAAAATCTCTGAAGAGATGGCCTAAGGCATGACATTTCCTACAGCGGAGAGGGACATGCTCATAATCAATAACCTGAATCCAATCTTGGTCTTCATGAAAGAGCCGCACCGTATCTGGCAAAGGTTGCTTCAGATCCATGTATACTCAAATCCTAGCATAGGAGGCATAAGAGGTATATCTTATAGCCTTTGTTTCTTCTGCAACTTTGAAAAAGTATCCTAAGACCGAATCGATAGCTTTCAGTGATTCCTCCTCCCAATATTCCCAGGGTAGCGAGTACAATCGAATCCATACTGGTGCATAGCTGAGATCTTCCTTATCTGGATTGAAACGGGCGACCCATTCTCTGAGAAATAGCCCAGCGGAGTTGAAAAAATAGGGACCCCCATCGAACACTCTATTTCTGTCTTCCAAGCAGTTAAAGATAGCTGTAAAAAACCCTTTCGGCCCTAGCAGTAGGGTTATTTTTCCTTTTGGGTGCCATTTGATATTGATCCAGTTTCTCAGGGCCTTTTCTGTTGGCCAAAATCCGATAAATTTACCTATGAGAGCATGGTCCCTCATATATTGTATTCTTGCATTAATACGGTGGTTAGGTAACTCAACTTCTGGCCTGTGAGCAGCAACAGGCTTGCATGTAGATGAACTAACCTTTGGGTTATCTTGTTGAGCTTGATCGCCCTTTGTGTTCTACGTTTCTTCTGCGGTTCTATCATTGTTTCCCTGTTCTTCAGTTAGCTTTACCTCGGGTCCTTTTTGGTTTTCTCCGGGTGTAGGTACCTCCCCACCCACCCCCTGGGGGGTCTCCATTGATGTCGTTTTCCCAGGCCCTGTGCCTGACTCTTCTACGTACCCCTATCAGATCTGGTGAACACAGGGCAGGGAACCTGCCACTGCAGGTCTCTGCAGAAACCCTAGCTCTTGCGGCCTACCCGTGACCTTCCGCGCGCGCCTGTTCCACTCCTTCCTTGTGCCCTTATATTATTATTGTTATGTTGACTTTGATTATATTGTGATTCCTTAGACTCCTATATATAGAAAAGAGGTTTTTTCATTTGTATTATCCAAGGATTGTTCATTTGTGTAATGTAAAGGAGGTTTCCCCCTCGAAGAAGCTAATTTTGAATTCATTGATCTATATTTTCTATCTTTTGTGAGCCAGTTTCTTAACAAAGAGTGCATTTTTCCTTGCTCAACGAGAAGCTCAATATATTGGAAGGTAATATGATTAGGTTAAAATTGGTAATTGGGAGTTTCCAAGGTGTGGTTTCTATCTGTCTTTCTGAAATCTCTTTAGCCCTACACATCAGCCTTCAGCCAAGAGGTCCTTAGCAAGATATTAATTAAATTATTTTCCAGGAAATACCATTGAGGTTACAAGAATGCGGTTTTTTCTACCTGCACATGAGGACTTCAGTTATGATACTCTTTTTAGCAGTCATCGATGCATAAAATAGTTGATTACCGGTATAGTTGATGTAGACATGTCCAAAAATGTTGCAAGTAGGTGATAGAAGGGTAATAACATATATCAAAGTAAAATTACAGAATTATAGACTTCATTTAAGGAAAAAAGCAAAGTTTTGAATCTTGATAATTGAGGAGTTCAATAGTTTTTGGTCCTCAGCATGTAGCATAACTATTGAGCAAACAATTAAAACAATTAAGGGAGACCTATCAGCCTTATCGTCACTATGTGACAAGCTGGTGTACTAAAATCTAGCAAATAGTTGAAGAACTCTTTTTCCATCCTCGTGAATTCAAACTAAATCTGAATATATCTTGTGTTATTTTTTAAATGGTAAAAGTACCTTATTTCCTACTTTCACTGTTTTATGTGGGGCCATTCTATTTTAATTAGCCTATTGTATTTCTAAATACATTTTTGTAGATAATGGTAAAAAATAATTGTTGGCAAAGACTTTTTAAAAATATTTTGACTAGCTTTTGAGACAAAAAAATATGTTTTAGCATGGTGGACTTTAGCTGACTCATGCTCTAACAGAATACTTTGTAAAATGAGAGAAATTTCATTCAAAATTTAGCTCAATCTATGGGTTTTTTAAAACTTCGAAGTTGCACTCATGCAGTTATTGTAAGGATGGGATGGGCGACATCTTAGACTAATAAGCATGCTCATACATTGAAAACAGAGCACTTTGATATGGCATATAGTCTTATAAAATTTGTAGACCAATCCCCTCCTCTGGAGACTAGGAAACTTCTCGACGAGACCCTCCTGTTTTAAGTTAGATTTTTTTTTCTATATGGGTTCATTTCTCTGTAATTATATACTATTACTAAGAGAAGTTCCACCTGTAAGTAAGACTCATGAATGTTATCCATTCATAACTGTAACAACATATTAATTAAACTTTTTCAATAAATACTTCTTTTCTTTCTATATATAAGTTTACGATTAATGTTAATTAGAGGTTTCTTGTATTTTGGATTCCTGTTTTTTATTCTAAATTTTTGATATTGATTTCAGTTGGTTATCTAGCCTGTTACATATGCATATGGGGGTTTCCAAGGTGTGGTTTTGATTTGTATTTTCAAAATCTCCTCAACCCTACACATCGACCTTCGACTAAGATGTCCTTACCATATATTAATTGAATTATTTTTCAAGAAAGACCCTTCAAGTTACAAGAATGCACTTTATTCTACCGGTGCATGTATAATTTGGTTATGTTACTCCTTTTTAGTAGTTATCGATGTAGAAAGTAGTTTCCTTTTACTTAAGAAGCATTATTTGTAAACCCTACCAAAATATAACGATTACATGGTTTTGTCTAAGTTCTTACACCATTCTAAGATTTATGGAAGCAAAGATTTTATTTTCATTTCTTGTTATTCATTTATCTATTTTCTATTGAGAGTTGTCTTTTTACCATCAATGTAGTTTATTTATATTATTTTCATTTTTCTGCAAATTTTTGTAACAATGTATGCCAATTTCTTTCCTTGCTCAACCAAAAAAGTTTACTAATGTTTTAATGTTTTCTCTTTCATTCAGATAAGTAGGGAATTCAATTCCATAAATTGTCCATCTAAATCCAAAAAGGACTGAGTACTACATACAACCTATCATAGTTTCTATCCCCCTTGCCTTGTTCCCAGTATATCTTTCTTTTGTATCTAGGATTGAAACTTTCATAGTGTTTTGTTGCGATGGTACCTAACCTAGATTCTGTTTTCTATATTCTTACTTAAATCATTTTTTCTTATTTCTATCCTAAATAGTAGTCAATTGCATAAAAGTTCCCATATTTTATTTTGTACTTGAGTACATTATGCAATCATCTAGCCATGGCTATTACTCCATACATATTGGAACTTACAAAAATTACATTTACAACATTTTTCTTCTAACCTTTTCAACAAAGAATTTACTTATACAAAATTATCTTTACAAGTACTTCAATTCCAGTTATGACCACTCCCTTACCTATCAACAAGGGTTAGAATTTACATATACAAACCATTTCTTGGTTCTTTTCTATTTATTTTTCCAGTCTACTAACATAAATAACTCTTTTAGTCTTCCCGTCAAAACAAGAATATAAAATCTCTCTAGTAAACGAGGGGTGTTATACTTATTACCATCAGGAATTTTCTTGAATTCTCGAATATAGGTGCTTCTGAGGTTGCTGGTGGTGGGCACTCTTGTAGCTTCCATAGAAGCGCTTGAGTGAATATCTTACCAACACTTCAATTTTGATTATGATTGTTGCTTTACCTATCAACAACGGTTAGAATTTCCATATACAATCCATTTCTTGATTCTTTTCCAATTATTTTTCCAGCCTATTTTCCAATTATTCCTATGAATTTGTTCTTGTTTAGATTTGTTTTAGTTAGAAATTTTGGTTTTGTGATCTAATACCAAGTTATCTATATGTATATGATCGCTAGAATTGTATCTCTTCAAAGGCAGTGTTGGGAAGCAAGGTTTTTGAATGTGAGACAGGTTGAGGACTATGAGGATTTTTTTTAGTTAGTAATTATGGTTTTCTAATCTGATACAAAGTTGTATCAATGTGTGTGATTCTGAGAAGTGTATCTCTTTAGAGACAATGCTGGGAAGGAAGGTTTGTGAACGATAGACAGGTTGAGGACTATGATGATTCTACCATGAAAAGGAGCAGCCTAAGGAGGCATGAAGAACCAGGAATGGGAGGAATCGAAGATCAGGGTTTAAGAGCTAGAGATTTTGAAGGGGATTCAAGGCCTGAATAGGGTTTATTTTGTTGTAACTAAGTTAAAGATAGAGTAGTGAGATGACTAGAAAAAATCAAAATGTCCCAAAAAAAAAATTATGAGTAAGATGAAGAAGTTCTTATATGCTTATTACCAATATAGTTCATGTATACCTGTGTAAAAATAGTTTATTAATGTTTTTCTCATTGACATAAGTAGGGTATTCAATTATATAAAATTTCCATCTGAATACTCATGGGATTGGGTGCTACATGGAGCCTATCACGGGTTCTATCCCCTTGCCATGTGCCCAGTATATATTTCTTTTGTATCTGGGACTTATTCTTTTGTAGTTTTCTGTTGTGATGGTACCTAACCTAGATTTACTTTTGTATATTCTTAGTTCAATCATGTTTTATTATTTTTTTCCTAAAGAGTAATCAATTGCATAATAATTCCCATATTTTGTTATGTATTTGATTACATTATGCAGTCATACAACCATGTATATTATCCCATACATACTGTAACATAGAAAAAGAACAGTTACAACATATTTTTAATATTTTCAATAGATAATTTATTTATACCAAATTACCTATACCAGTACTTCAATTCCAATTACGGTCACTTCTTTACCTATCAACAAGGGTTAGAATTTCCATATACAAACCTTTCCTTGGTTCTTTTCCAACTATTTTTCAAATCTACTAATGAAACTAACTTTTTAAACCTTCTTGCCAAAACAAGGAGATAAAATCTCGCTTAGTAAATCAGGGGTATTACACTTATTACCAACGAGAAATTTCTTTAGTTCATGAATCTAGGTGCTTCTGATGTTGTTGTTGGTGGGTGCTCTTGCAACTCCCACAAAAGCACTAGGAAAAATATGTTACCATTACATCAATTATGATCACGGAAACTACTTTACCTGTCAATAAGGGTTAGAATTTCCATATACAAAGTAATTTTTTTCGGAAGGGAAAAACTGTATATTGATTATAGTATAATAGTGGATAAAAACTATACATTTATGGATATTGACCATATTCTGGCAAGTAAGGAAAAAGATGAGAACCATACATCAAAAACAGTTCATACTTTTCTGAGTCATGGTCCATATGTGTGGTGATTGTTCAAAAAAGATGGTTGTTAGAAACATATGATTCTACTGCATAGAGGAAAATAAGTCAAAAACTTATACCTATTCATATGATAGAAATAAGTGAACGGGCTCATGAAACATAACAGGATAATTACTGAGCTATATACTGAGCATAGAGAAAGGTCGAAAACAGTATGTGTTGGATTCTACTGTGATGTTCAGGTACCACACGCCGCATTGGGATTTCAAGCCTTTCTTTGAAAGCTCATCCGCCTCCTCATTTTGAGACTGCTTGATATGAGAGATAGAATAGAGTGAGCGCTTCCATAATGATGAAATCTTGAGTAGCCGTCCTGATATATTGTCATTTTTTATGGATTGTTTGCCAGTGACATGCTTAACAATGATCTTGGAGTCCCCGAAGATTTGAATAGGACCTGTGTCTGAAAAAGAGCAGAAGGTGAGTAGACCATGCAGAGCCATGGCCTCAGCTTTGTTGTTGGTCACAAGGGCTCCGTTCTAGTAGATAGAATAATGCTGATCTTTTGCAAAACATATGTAAAAACCACATGCACATCACCCATCTTTAGCAGCAGCATCAAAATGAGCCCGTGGAAAGATAGATTGATGATGGATGTCTGCTATATCATGATGTTTCAAATGTGGGGGGATATATGGAAGGATTGAGAGATAGAATGGAATAATTTTGTCATATAGGAGGTTGAAATCCTCCCTGCTATTTTGAAAGAGTTTTCTGTTCTCCCATTTCCAAACAAACCAGCAGACAATAGGTAGAATAGGCCGCCATATGATTTTCTGGGCACTCCACCATTCGAAAGCATCCATAATGGAGGAATGAGGAATGATAGTAGAACCAAAATGAGTAGCCAGCTACCTCCATAGGATCAGAGTGAGTGGGGAATAAAGAAACATGTGCAAGTTGTCTTCTGTCTTAGATAGACAGATTGAGCATATAGTTGGGCCTTTCTAGTTCCGTTTTTGAAGATTAGGCCACGTGAGGTTTCTATTATGGAAAACTAACCAGGAAAAAAGTGTAATTTTTAAAGGACACCTTGATTTCCAAAAAGCATTTGGAAAGAATTTTCGGGAAAAATCTTACTGATCAACTGATAAGGATATATATATATATATCTTACCAAGACATTTATCTTGCCTCTTTCATCTCGCCAGACCATACTGTCATTTTCCTCTGATCTGTATATCCCTGCATGTTTCATCTCCCATATAGCTTTTTCCCATTGAATAGCCATTATATCATCTAGACCCAATTCAATAGTAGATTTCCATCTCAGAATTTCTCCTTGCCATTCTTTAGTAACTTGTGCCCAGAAAAGTAAACCTTTTTGATGAAGAAAGTTTAAAAGTTATAGAGAGAAAGGGGATTCCACTTCTACTCCCATGACAGGGTCAATGCCGATAAGAATATTGTTTCCAGTTTGAAACTTCCATACCAGATTCTTGTAGGAGAAATGAAGCACCTTTTGGAAACTTCTCCAGATAGCCGACCCTTGTGAAGGACCAAGAGTTTTGTCCCTGTGCCAATATATGAAATCTCTTCTCCTCAAATATTTCATTTTTATAACATTACTCCATAAGCAATCTCCAAAAACCACTCTCCATAGAGATTTACATAAGAGTGCCACACCAAAACGGGGAAGGTTCATTATGCCCCAACCCCCCATTTTTTTGGGGAGGGTGATATTAGACAGTTTTGTGAGATGGAATTGCTTCTTCTCCTTGCAGCCCCCCATATAAAGGTGGCCATTAAACTGTTTAATTTTTTAATGATACATGTAGGAATGTAGTAGAGATGTGCCCAATATACAATAATTTGGGCAAGCACAGATTGAGTGAGAATCATCCTGCCAATTAAGGATAGGCATTTGAATTCCCATCTTGATATCCTTTTATAAAATCTGTTGGGGATCCAAGACCAGTCAAATAAGGAGTAGCCTGTGGGTTTCAATTGATAACCTAGGTACTTCATGCCTTCATTGATTAGGATTTCCATATACAAAGTTACAAACCCTTTTTTGATTCTTTTCCAATTATTTTTCTAAACTATTTTTCAATTACTCTTATGAATTTGTTCCTATTCAAATTTGTTTTAGTTAAAAATTTTGGTTTGTGATCTGAGACAAAATTGTCTCAATATGTGTGATTGTTAGAAGTGTAGCTCTTGGGAGATAATGGTGGGAAGGAAGGGATGCCACATTGGAATTCAAAGAAATATTGCGGCACTAAATAATGCAATTGTTTTGGGGCATATCAATTCAAGGGAGGATTGTTACAATCCTAAGAATAATTAGCTTCAACACTACTTTTTGACACTTCCGAGGTTTCAGTGGGATAAATTTTGCACAGATCATTGGAATGTTTAAGTTTTTTTGTTAGTAACAGAACTTCATATTAGTTGGATTACTTTTCTGTTGGTTAATTGAATTTATATATGTATTTTGTACTTTGAAAATTTGTATTTATCCCTAATGCAAAGGACCAAAGAGCTAACATGCTAAATTAGCTATAAAATTACTCATATGTATTAAAGTACTTACTTTTTCATATTTTAGAATTAAAGTAATTATTTAAGGCACTTCGGTTAAATAATTTACATGAAATTTTTAACATTTGCGATGTTTCTTTTTGTTCTTTGGGTATTATTTGTTTCTTACGATGAATTTTCATATTATATCTTAATAAAAACTATTGTGCAAGAGATTTAGATGGCTTCTATTATTTTATTTTATTTACTCATTTTCCACAATTTCAAATGACAAAACAATCTTATTTTTAATAGTTGAAATTGCTTCAACATAACTACAATCAAATTTTTGTAATGTATAAATTAAAAAATTTGTTTCACAAAAACACATAAATATATTAAATTCCATAAAAAAAATTACTTACCCCTTCTATGCCACACTACCCTATGCCAAACCCCGCCGTTCTCTTCACAACATGTAATGAAATTGCTAATTTATAAGTTACTCAATTAATCATTTATTCATAAATTAAGAGATTAATATTTAGTTTATGAGAAAATTCTTGAGCGTAAATCACATGATATTATTTGACTAGGCAACGGCTAAATTGACCAGCTAACAGCTATATTTGACTTGGAAAAGGCTAGCAAGACAAGACCAAGGAAAAGAGAGCAATTTAATTAAAAATTAAAATAAAT